>CAUYLG010041989.1:0-51818 GCA_963573385.1 Cacajao melanocephalus | reverse complement strand
ATTTACAGAACTCTCCACCCCAAATCCACAAAACATACATTTTTCTCAGTATCACATTATACCTATTTTAAAAGTGACCACATAATTGGAAGTAAATCACTCCTCAGCAATTGCATAGCATTTCACAGGTTTAAATAAAATGTTGGTTGGCTACTTGTTTGTTATTTTCATCCCTTATTCCTTCCTGTCTCCATTGTTAAGCACAATTATTGGCATAAAAGAGGCTTTTAATATCTATTTTTAGATGGCATTCTAGCCTGGGCAATAGAACAAGAATCCTGTTCTCTCTCCCTCTTTCTCTTCCTCTTTCTTTCTCTCTTTCATTCTTTTTCTTTCTTTCTTTCACTCTTTCTTTCTTTCTTCTTTTCTTTTTATTTCTTTCAAAAAAAAAAGATTAAGAAACTCACTCAAACCCACAGAACTACATGGAAACTGACAACTTGCTGCTGAATGACTCCTGGGTAAATAATGAAATTAAGGCAGAAATCAAGAAGTTATTTGAAACCAGTGAGAACAAAGATATAATGTATCAGAATGGCTGGGATACAGCTAAAGCAGTGTTAAGAGGAAAATTTGTAGCATTCACTGTGCATACTGAAAAGCTAGAAAGGTCTCAAATCAACCACCCCAACTAAAAGAACTAGAGCAGCAAGAGCAAACAAACCCTAAAGCTAGCAGAAGATGAAAATTAACTACGATCAGAGTGAAACTAAAGGAGATAGAGACATGAAGAACCCTTCAAAACATCAATGAATCCAGGAGCTGGTTTTCTGAAAAAAATTAACAAGATAGACTGCTAGCTATACAATAAAGAAGAGAAGATAGAAGAAACAAATAGATGCAATAAAAAATGATAAAAGGGATATCACCACTGACCACACAGAATCACAAACTACCAATAGAGCATATTAAAAACACCTCTATAAAAATAAACTAGATAGTCTAGAATAAATGAATAAATTCCCTGATGTATATGCCTTCCCAAGCCCGAACCAGGAAGAAGTTGAATCCCTGGAAAGACCAGTAAGAAGTTCTGAAATTGAGGGAGTAATAAATAGCCTACCAACCAAATAAAGCCAGGGCCAGATGGATTTGCAGCTGAATTCTACCAGAGGTACAAAGAAGAGCTGGTATCATTTCTTTTGAAACTATTCCAAACAATGGAAAAGGAGGAACTCCTCCCTAACTCATTTTATGAGGCCACCATCATCCCGATACCAAAGCCTGGCAGAGATACAACAAAAAAGGAAACTTTAAGCCAATATCCTTGATGAAAATTGATGCAAAAATCCTCAACAAAATGCTGGCAAACCAAATCTAGCAGCATATCAAAAAGCTTATCCACCATGATCAAGTTGGCTTCATCCCTGGAATGCAAGATTAGTTCAACATATACAAATCAATAAACATAATTCATTATATTGACACAGCTAAAGACAAAAACCACGTGATTATCTCAGTAGATGCAGAAAAGGCCTTCAATATAATTCAGCATTGCTTCAAGTTAAAAACTCTCAATAAACTAGGTATTGATGGAACATACCTCAAAATAATAAGAGCCAGTTATGACAAACCCACAGCTAATATGATATTGAATAGGCAAATATTGGAAGCATTCACCTTGAAAACTGGCACAAGACAAGGATGCCCTCTTTCACCTTTCTTTTCAACATAGTATTGGAAGTTCTTGCCAGGGCAATCAGGCAAGAGAAAGAAATAAAGCATATTCAAATAGAAAGAGAAGAAGTCAAACTGTCTCTGTTTGCAGATGACATGATCCTATATCTAGAAAACCACATTGTCTCAGCCCAAAAGCTTCTTAAGCTGGTAAGCAACTTCAGCAAAGTCTCAGGTTACAAAATCAATGTGCAAAAGTCACAAGCATTCCTACAGTAGACAGAGAACCAAATCGAATGAACCCCATTCATAATTGCTACAAAGAGAATAGAATACCAAGGAATACAGCAAACAAGGGAAGTGAATGAACTCTTCAAGGAGAACTACAAACCACTGCTCAATGAAATTAGAGAGAACACAAACAAATGGAAAACACTTCATGCTCATGGATGGGATGAATAAATATCGTGAAAATGTCCATACTGCCCAAAGTAATTTATAGATTCAATGCTATTTCCATTAAACTACCATTAACATTCTTCACAGAATTACTTTAAAATTCATATGGAACCAAAAAAAGAGCCTATATAGCCAAGACAATTTTAAGCAAAAAGAACTAAGCTGGAGGCATCATGTTACTAAACTTCACACTATACTACAAATTTACAGTAACAAAAACAGCATAGTGCTGGTACAAAAACAGACACATAGACCAATGGAACAGAATAGAGAGCTCAGAAATAAGGCCACACATGTACAACCATCTGATCTTTGACAAACCTGACAAAAACAAGCAATGGGTAAAGGATTCCCTATTCAATAAATGGTGCTAGAGGAACTTGCTAGCCATATGCAGAAAATTGAAATTGGAATCCTTCCTTACTCCTTATACAAAAATTAACGCAACATGGATTAAAGACTTACATGTAAAAACCGAAACTATAAAAACCCTCGAAGAAAATCTAAGCAATACCATTCAGGACATAGGCATGGACAAAGATTTCATGACGAAAATGGCAAAAGCAATTACAACAAAAGCAAATTTGACAAATGGGATCTAATTAAGCTAAAAAGCTTCTGCACAGCAAAATAAACTATGATCAGAGTGAACAGACAACCTACAGAATGGGAGAAAATTTTCTGCTGTCTGTTTATCTGACAAAGGTCTAATATCAAGAATCTACAAGGAACTTAAACAAATTTACAAGTGAAAAGCAAATAACCAGATTAAAAAGTAGACAAAAGACATGAACAGATACTTTTCAAAAGAAGACATTTATGCAGAAAAAAGCTCAACATCACTGATCATCAGAGAGATGCAAATGAAAACCACCATGAGATATTATGACCTCAGTCAGAATGGCAATCATTAAAAAGTCAATAAACAACAGATGCTGGCAAAGCTGTGGAGGAATAGGAATGCTTTCACACTGTTGATGGGAATGTAAATTAGTTCAACCATTGTGGAAGACAGTGTGGTGATTCCTCAAAGACCTAGAACCAGAAATTCCATTTGTGGGATTAGACAGAAGGATAAGAAGACATTTCAAGAAACACCAAAGTCTCCCTGGAGATGTTAAAGCAGTGCACATACTCATATAATACAAGTGAAAATGCCTAAGAGATAACAGAAATAATATATAAGTGTAAAGATAACACAGTTTCTTCAAGCCAAAGGCTGATAAATGTGGGAACTTTGAAAAAGTCACCGAGACAGCTGTTAAAATTTCTAATGTAGTGCACGATGAGCTAAGACACATTTTTTAGATACTTTTAGTCAGAGTCAGAGTTAATGAGACAGAGAAAAATAGTCACAAAATTATTAGGAATTTCACCAATGGGATGAGAATCAATGATATGGTTTGGCTGTGTCCTTACCCAAATCTCATCTTGAATAGTAGCTCCTGTAATCCCCAAGTGTTGTGGGAGAGACCGGGTGGGAGGTAATTGAATCGTGGAGGCAGGTTTTTTGTGTGCTATTTTCACGATAGTAAGTCTCACGAGGTCTGATGGTTTTATAAAGGGCAGTTCCCACTGAATATGCTCCCTTGCCTGCCACCATGTAACTCTTGCCTTTGCTCCTCCTTCACTTTCTGTCCATGACTGTGAGGCCTTCCCAGCCATGTGGAACTGCGAGTCCATTAAACCTCTTTTTCTTTATAAACTGCCCAGTCTGAGGTATTTCTTCATAGTAGTATGAAAATGGACTAATACAATCATAATGATTTTTTGAAGCATGTAGAAAAAGAAAAGACACACACACACACAATATATAATATAGTAAATATTATTTTATAGGACAATGGTAGAGGATATAATGAAAGTAGGCATAATATAAAGAAAAAAAATTTCCACCTTAGTTTAAATAGTAGAGAGGGGGTGGGGAGGAGACAGCAAAAGAAAGAGAGCAAGACTAAGATAATTGTTTCTTAAAATTATTGATTTAAATTTATATACAGGCAGTAATGCAACCTCTGGCCTATCTTCAAGAAGATGACACTTTAAGAGGGCCGTGCTATTGATAAAACAGTTTCAACTGGTAAAATATTTAGTTAGTCTAATTATGTGACTAACTCAGCAACTTTTAGACAATGTATTGGCAATTGGCATTAGATTAATTGTATATTTGGTTTGAATTCAAATACACTGTATACTGGTTAATATAAAGCTACTGCAAATTTTAATATTACATGAAAGTACTGAGCAAAATGGTCAAGGGATTCTGTATTTGCTATCTAAACTATTAGGGATATAAAGAAATGTGAAGCTCATTCAGTTTATTTTCTCAATTTACAAGTTAAAAACTGAAGCTGAGCATAGTTCTGAAATTTTACAAGTAAGATATATTTTATTATAGCAAGTAAGAATAGAACACAGGGCTCCTGAATTCTCATCAAGTATTCATTCTATCATTCCTTCTTTATATTCTTGGCTAAAGTAATCAGAATCTCTAACAAAAATAATCAAGACTAAACTTAGTTCCCTAGAAGTACATAATTTACCTCTACTCCACTTAAATAAATATGTAAGCAGTCATGAATATGTAAGATATTTTTACTCTTCAAAAATAATTTATTTTGATATAGGAAAAAAGTAAGATTAAGTGATGATTAAATATTAATTATATTTCTTTTGAGTCCAAAATGAAAGTTCATGTAAAAATCTTTAAACCTATTTAACAATAATGATAAAATCATAGAGCTTTAACACGTTTTTTGAGAAAAATGTATTTTAGAACAGGATATAAATTATTTTCCCAATTTGCATTGGTTTGAAAAAGTTGTTATAATTACGTTTATTGCAAAGATGTTTTTATGCAAAGAGGAGGTAATTGCAAGACAATATAGAATTATAGTTTATTTGTATTTATGTATAGGCTCATATTTATTTATATTTGTATTTATTTATTTATAGGCTTAACTCCCTGTGATCTCAGACACAGAATAGTCAGGGAAAGCTATATAAAAGTTCAGGATAATGATTATAATGGACAAGCACAGTTCAATATATTTTGCTATTGTATGTGTGTATATGTGTATATATATATATATACACACATATATACACATATACATGTATATACATATGCATATACACACATACAATAGCGCTATATATATATATATACTATAGATATGTGTGTGTATACATATACACACACACTACATAAACATATAGTATATATTTTGCTATTACCACTTGGTCTAAGAACTGATATTAGACTCAGGTATACAACCAAAGCCATTTATATTCTTCTCAAGGGATTTCTCTCTCTCTCTCTCTCTCTCTCTCTCTCTATATATATATATATATATATATATATATTTTATGCATGTCCTGAAATAAAAATAAGACAGTTGCCCCAAATTAATCTTTTCGTCTGTGATTTAATCCTCTCCCAATCAACTGTCAGCCCCTGTAGACTGTATCTTGACTCATGAGTCCGTTCAGCAGAGCAGGGTAATTGGTGTGGATAAGAATCAGATCAATGAGCTAGGCCTAGTTTGAAAAGAACTACCAAGGGCCTGATGGGAGAAAATAAACTGATATTCAGGAGAACAGGGGACTAAAATGAGATAACAGTGCCCGAGACAGAGAACTTGGAGGGAATTGGTATGTTCTGCATTTTTAACGTAGCAAGGAAGAAAATGAATTTTAAGAGAAGTTGCTTTATGTGTATGGATTTGAGAAAAACAAAGAGGATGATTTAAATTTTTTTTTGACTGTACATTATCCCCTGTGAGAGTTTCTGGAGTGATTGCAGAAATATCTAAATTAGTTTTTATTCAAATAGGAGGCCAGTTGTTTTGTCTAACTTATTCCATGTAATCTACTTATTTTAGCATTTTCTACCAGCCAGATAATACATGTACCTAAACACTTTCCTTTTATATATTTCTTAGTTATTATGTACCACAGTATTCTTTTTTTTTGGCAAGGAATATTTCAAAGCTTTTTTAAAAAGGAGCTGTTACATTGACATGAAATAAATGAATGTATATATATATATATTTTATTGTGCTTTAGGTTCTGGGGTACATGTGCAGATCATGCAGGACTGTTGCATAGGTACACACATGGCAATGTGGTTTGCTGCCTCCATCCCCCCATCACCCACATCTGGCATTTCTCTCCATGTAATCCCTCCCCGACTTTTTAAGGAATTACTTAGGAAATCCTTAAGGGAAGAGATATAATAGGCTTTTGTATGAACAACACATTTTGATTGTGGAAGGGCTGCTTACCTATTTCAGTTGCCTATATGTATGGCTGCAGAAGCAAATGTGTACCCAGGAACTGTTGAAACTTGAAGGAGAGTCATTTTGGAAAGTCATATTAGGCACGCAGCACTTTGAGATTTGTTAATCTTGAGCTATCTTCTTTTGGATGGAATAAATACTATTTGTATGTTGTCAGAATGAGAAAAAAAGAGCTCCACCTAAGTGAACTCCCTGAAGAAATTGTTGCCTTAGATATAATTTGCCAGAGAAGATATTACCTTTTAAAATTAATTTTTAAAAGCCATTGCTAGATAATATAGAGCAACTACTACATACTGCAGATTAGGCTATGATCTACTGTGATTCTTCTCCCATAATGCCTCGGAATTTCAGATTACTCTCATAGTATGGATCCAGCCATGTGCGGGAAGAGAGATCAAACTGCAGGTCTCCAGGGAGATTTGGAGTCCAGGGTTGGAGGTAGCATTTATCACTTTCACTTACCTGCCACTAATACGGTTTGGCTCTGTGTCCCTACTGAAATATCATGTTGAATTGTGATCCTGAGTATTAGAGGTGGGGCCTGGTGGGAGGTAATTGGATCATGGAGGTAGTTTCTGAGGTTTTAGCACCATTCCCCTAGTGCTGTCTCATGATGAAATTCTCACTGGATTTGCTTGTTTAAAAGTGTGTAGCACCTCCCCCACTCTCCCTCTGCCATGGGAAATTCATCCTTCTGCCATGATTCTAAGTTTCCTGAGGCCTCCCTAACCATGCTTCCTGTGTAGCCTGTGGTTCTAAGACAATTAAATCTCTTTTCTTTATAAATTACCAGTCTCAGGTAGTTCTTTATAGCAGTGTAAGAATGAACTAATAAAACCACTGACCAGCTTGCATATCCTAAACCCAACCTAACTGCATCAGAATTTGGGAAATACAGCCTTTTTCCGGTCCCAGAATAAGGAAATTTGATGATTTGTAAGATCTAGACAGCCTCTAACATATCCTGAATTTGGTTCTAGAAAAGGAGGATTAATCTTGAAGGGACAAGCTATAGAAGTCACTGAGAGCTGGAAGAAGAATTCACAAGTGAGAATCAAGCTAAGGAAGAACACCTGGGCATCAGCAAAGCAGGGAATCACCAGGTAATCTTCTATTAATATCTTGGCAAATGTTTGATTGGGCAAGGTGTAAAAAGGTGTGCCTGAAAGTCCTGCGAGAACACAGATTTACCAAAAGGAGCCTTTCAAAAGTTGTTAGAGAAGAAAAATATTAAACCTTATGAAAAAAATTACTTTTATTTATCTGGATCTGGGCAGCATGTGAAGACCTCAATAATATTAACAATATGTTTAAAATTTCTTTCTAACTTGACATCCTATAACTGCCTTACTACTGATATGTAATTATAAATAGTTGTTTTTATTTACCCCCAATTCCACCCTAGTCCAACCCAACTTCTATTGAGTAGTCTCCAGTTTGTATCCCTGGTTCCTTCCCTGTACTTCTATTGGTAACAGTAAAACCAGAATAATCTTTTATAAACAAAATTCAGAGTATCTGTGTTCCTAACTAAACATACCCTTCTATAGACACTCTACATGCCAAATTCCATTCTATGTGCTCTATAAATTTTAACTTGTTTAATTCTCACAACAACCCTGTGAGGCAGATGCTATTGTCACCTACATTTTACAAGGAGGAAACTTAGGCATGGAGAAGTTAAATAACTTTTCCATAACACATAGCAAGAAAACAGCAGAGATGGTATCTGAACCCAGGTAGGCTGGCTCCAGAGGCCATGAATTTAACAGTAGCTCTATGCTGTCACATTCCCAGTTAAAGCCCTCAAAAGCTTCTCTTAATGCCCAGAATTAATTTCTTACTGTGATCCTACATAATATGACCTGTGATCATCTTCCCAAGCTCATCTCTTCATATCCCTCTTGCCTACAATGCTGTAACCACACTGGCCTTTATTTTCCTGCTACAAGCTAAATAACTGCAGACCAAAGGTTCTTGTATTGGCTATCCCTTCTGATAAAATACCTACACCCTCAATATTGCATAACTGGCTTCCCCTTGGCGTTCAGAGCCCAATTTAAACGTTACCTCCTAACAGAATCCTTTATAATCACCAATCCTTCATGATCATCTCCATCACTTTGGAGTTTGTAAGAAATGCAGGATCTTATTTCCTGCTCCACTGGATCTAAATCTGCATTTTAATAAAATCCCCTCATAATGATATACACCTTAAAGTTTGAGGAGCTCTGCTTTGAAGCACTATGTAGACCAGAGTTCATTTGGCAGTTAATGTTTGTAGAATAATATTGTATGAATTATATAACGAAAGTGCAGAGAACTAAAAGGATATTGCAAAGTTTTATGTTAAAGCTACTCGAGAGGCTGAGGCAGGAGAATCACTTGAACCCAAGAGATGGAGGTTGCAGTGAGCCGAGATCACGCCATTGCACTCCATCCTGGGCAACAAGAGTGAAATTCCATCTCCAAAAACAAACAAACAAACAAACAAAAAAACAAAAAATTTCACCATGATTCACCCTTGTATACTTCCTTCCAGTGTGAAAGAAGCCACACTGTTACTGCTTAATAGAACAACTCATTTTACATTTTTCTGTGAAAAGTGCAACTCTCCCTGGTATTTTACATATTTATAAATTAATTCACTATTTTCTTTCTCTCCTATGAGAATGAGAGCTACATGACAACAGGGACTTTGTTTCATTTACTGCTATAATGCCAAGAATATTGCTTTTCTACTTTTCAAAGAACACATAAATTATAATACTTGTTTGGCACTTTGGGGTAAATTGGAGATTTGGTGCATCTATCTGGGACTCAATGAAAAAATTATTATATTTATTATATTATATAATATTAAGAAAATAGAATACAAATACTAGTTTTTACATTAAATATTAAGCTTATATGAAGTTTTTCAATACAACCCTTAAAAACTTTTAACATAAAATATGAGCTCACTTTCCCAAACATACTTTCTTATATTAGGCTTTGTGCTTGAAATAGCTGAAAAATTTCTGATGACTTTTTAATGATGATATCTTTATATTCTTGATAATATCAATAAGAAACTTTCCCAAAAATAGATGCTAAAAAGTTATCAACAGAGTAATACATTCATAGTAACTAACAGATATTTCTTATTTTCATGGACGTAGTGTGGGAATTTCTTGGTATAATGCAAATATTACTTAAGATTCAAGTGTTTTCATTTCCAGTGTTTCAGAATAATGAAGAAGCTCTAATTTACAAAAATTTTATGCATCATTATCCTCCTAAGCTAGCCAGGATGCTATTGGCAAGGGCTTATATGCCTCAAATGAACATAAGCACCAGATATATATGAAGACAGACATTCATTGGGATCATTTAGTGGTCTACTCCTTAGGAATCCTCACCTACTTGTTTTTCTTCCCTATCCCTGATAAACCTAGGTTGGGCTGCACATTTTTCACCATGGCTCCCAGAAACACGTATTCTTTATCATTTCAATGGGTCTTATATTCATGATGAGTAGAGAAGAGTTCTGCAATGAACTGTCCACATAGTAGATTTTGTCCTTGGTCATGCTCAGCAAGCAGAAAAAATTCATGAGTGCTGGATGTTACTGCTCATTCAGTCTTTATGAAATGACCATGGGGTGCACTTCTGAGGAGTCACTAAGGAGGGTACTCAACAATGACTACTGGCTACAGTGAGCTATGACCTCTCAGAGGGCTAAGAGGGGTATTACTTTGAGGCAGGCCATTGGCAACATGAGAAACTTTGTTTAGAAACTTGTGCCTCAAAGTGTGCTCCATACCAGCATCATCCCCATCACTTTGGAGTTTGTAAGAAATGCAGGATCTTATTTCCTGTTCCACTGGATCTAAATCTGCATTTTAATAAAATCCCCTCATAATGACATACACCTTAAAGTTTGAGGAGCTCTGCTTTGAAGCACTATGTAGACCAGAGTTCATTTGGCAGTTAATGTTTGTAGAATAATATTGTATGAATTATATAATGAAAGTGCAGAGAACTAAAAGGATATTGCAAAGTTTTATGTTAAAGCTACTCGAGAGGCTGAGGCAGGAGAATCACTTGAACCCAAGAGATGGAGGTTGCAGTGAGCCGAGATCACACTATTGCACTCCATCCTGGGCAACAAGAGTGAAATTCCATCTCCAAAAACAAACAAACAAACAAACAAAAAAACAAAAAGAAATTTCACCATGATTCACCCTTGTATACACATACACAGTTTATTTGAAAATGACATGCAAAATGAAGATGACTTTGAGTAGGACAAATCTTGTCATGATGGTGCTACTTACAGTTTTTATATGAGTTATATAAATAACCAAGTCGTTACTAGCTGCTTTATCTACTGTTCTTTCTGAAAAAACACATGCTAGCCTACCTCCTATGCTTTTTGACATGTTTCTGCATATGACATGTATATGTATTAATTGCACATAATATATATAACTATAATATATAAGTGCATCTCAGACTGGTTCAAAGTAATATCAATAATTTTTAAAAATCTCTGTTCAATTTGCTTACTTCCACAATTTGCTTATTTTATAAAAAATCCATTTTTTTTCAGCTTTTCCTGTCTTACCTCCTCCCCATTTCCAAACTGGCCTTAAAAATGAATATTCCAGTAATTGAGACATCAAATATTTGCAACTTCAGGCTGTTCTGGGACTTTCACAGTGCTTCAAAGGTCAATCAGAGTTAAAGGAAATTGTTAAGTTTCATTTTGGGTAAATCAGCACAAAAATCATGTTTTTGCTGTTTTTTACTTTCTTGCTGGTATTCCAGATTATATTTATTAGTCATCCCTGGGGCTTTACAAAAATGAATTATAAGTTATAGTGTCTAGTTAATTCTGTTAACTCTTCATAAGTACTTGCCATCCACTGCAGATACAACACTTATCTAGGATGCTTAATTTGGCAGGAAATTATAGATTATGTTACAGAAACAAAGAATCCCCAAATCTTACTAATATATCAAAGGAATTGTTGATATCTCACTCAGAGTACATATATTCATCACAGATTGACAGTAAAATCTACCATGTAGTCATTCAAGGATCCAAGCTGATAGAGACTTGATCTTAATACCTGTATCTCATGGCATGAGATGGAAATGAAGCGATCCATAAATTAGCTTTGAAAGCTTATGCCTTTAAACGAGATATATACATATATATATATATATATATATATATAACTTCTGTTACATTTTATTGTCTAAAGTAAGTCATAAAGGTGTGACTAACTTTAAAAAAATTGAGAAAGTGCAATCCTACCACGTGCCCAACAAACTAAAACCATGTATGCACAGTTAAATTAAATTACACAAACACCAGCATGTTTTCCAAGACCTGAGAAACCGGTTGCAGAATAGAACATATATGTAAAAATTTATGTCAACAGAGTTGAAGATCAAGCAAAAGATGTTCTAAGACTCATTGTGTGGTAATGCAAAAAAAAACAAAGTACTGAAGAAGTTCAGGGATAGAAGAGAGAAATGTAGATGCGGGAGTCAAGAAAGTATGTAAACAAGGTGAGACTACATATGAATTATTAGACTCAGAGAGGGAAGTAGAAGGAGTAAGAATTCTCATGATTGTATCCAAATTGGATGAAGCAGTGGTGGGGTGCAAGGCTACTGGAAAGTTGATCTGAGTTGACCTGAAAAAAACATTTAAAATACTTGTTCCACTAGAAGCAAAGAGTTTCTTCTACCTGACATAAGGGGAAACATGGATAGACAGAGCAGAAACAGGTTATGAAGAGCCTAGCCTTGAACACCAGACTAAGATGTTTGCACATGGTCTTTTATATGGCCTTCTTTGGACCTTTCACTTTGGACCTTTTTTTTTATCCTTTTGGTGAGGGACCACCACATTGCAATTTATTGATGATAAAAATTATGTACTTACTGAGAAATAGAGACCAGGGAACCATGTGGGGCTGTTTTAGAGATGAGGGTTACGTATACATTTGCAATGCTTCATGGAATGTAGGTGCTATAATAGAATTTATGAAGAAAAAGTGGCCATAAAGTCAGCCTGACTTTGAACATATTGGGATCACTAGAAACAATGCAAAGGTCAAACTAAGCAAAAACTCTAGTGGTTTCGATGAAATATTTTACTGGCAATGTTTCATCAGAGCTGCAGGGAACAGGCTTCTTGCATCAAATAATGGGGAAAAACATGAATTCTGGAAAAGTCGAGCTCTGGATTTCAGAGGTCCTATAGTCTAGCGGCAGAGAGCCCATATCAGCAACATGATTGTAGAAAAATTCCTTTATTTTTAAGAATATCAGTTTCCCTATTTATGAAAATCAAACATGCTGGATTGATAATTCTCAAGGTTATAAGTTTAAATATTTTTTGTTGGGTTCACCAATAAACGTATATTGAAAATAAAATGGCATAAATCAGTATTGATACATTAAAAAGATAAAGTTTTGGGGATTGGGAAACTTACTTGTCAGTTACAAAAATACACCACAAGATAACTACCTAGGCAAGATAACTAGTCATGTCAAACTGTTATGTATCACCATTTAAAGCAATATTAATGATAGTTTAGAGGGTGGAATCTTGCTATGGGACTTAAAACTCTCTGTGCCTATTATCACCGCCATCTTGCTTTGTGACTGGGTAAGTTACCAAAGGCAAACCACCTGTCTCATATATAGTTGGATAAGAGTCGGGTTTTAATTAGCTTCCCTCTAGAAAGACAGCATAAAACAAGTACACATTAAAGGATGTTGGATTTTCTCTTTTGCTATGTTATTTTTGCCAGCTTCACCTTATTTTTACATATACCCTGTGATTTTTGTTAGATTTCTTCTTCAGTTAGATTTCCAAGTGGTCCTTATACTTCTGATAACTTCTGGCTAGAGTTTACTGCTTTGTAGTTTTCTATGAGAATGTGACACTGAAGTCCATTTTGGAGACAAAGACAAACTCGAATAAGATAAAAGATAGGGGACGCTTCCTCTGTTGTTTAAAAATAAACTCAGTGATCTTTCATACATCCTGCTGCTTTGAAAAGTGTATTCAGAGAAAGAACTTTACCAAGTCTTCATTTAAAATCTACCCAGAATAGACCAAGCAATTCCCTAGTGAGATGTACTGATCTTAGATGTTCTGTTGGTTGCTGACAATTCTAACTTTAACCCTTTATTATCTCAGTGAAAACTGAAGTCTCCTTTGGCAAAGAGTAATATACTATGGAATGCTTTATACCTGCTCTTCTAGGTAAACCCAGATAGAAAAACTTTGATCAGGATTTTAATGTTATGAAAATCATTTGATTAACCATATTTTTTGCAACAGAAATTCTAAACTTCAAGGCAAGAAAAGACATAGATTTTTCTCGGCTTTCTATAATTAGCTGAATTTTAAAATTAACTTCCTTTCACCATCACCTTAGATTCATTAACTTTGTACTCTCTCTATGATCCATCTTCCTGCATTATTTTTAAACAGATACAGAATCATTATCAGTTTACAGATCTAATTTTTTTAATTCATTGTAATTAGGACTCTCTGAGGAATATAGAGCCCCCAGTTAGCTCAGCATTCTTGGGTCTATTTTTGGGAGCCAAAGTGATGGAATGAAACCACTGGATTTTGGAGTCATGTTCTGTCTATGCTGCTCAGAAGTCTGTATGAAAATAGCCTTGAAACTTTCTAGTTTATTCAGCCTCCCATTCCATGCCCCAGTTACCAAAGACTTCTGAGTGGAATCTCACCTTTATGCCCCTCATCCAGTCAGTCCATAATCATTTATCTCCTAGATTCCTGCAGCACGCTCCTAACTATTCTGCCTCTCTCCCAACTTCTCTCCCTTTTACCTTTTTCCCACAACCACCCCTCCCAGCTTGCTTGAGATCATCTTCACCTACCCTGAGAAGACTTTTCTGTGCCTCCAGCCTAAGTTTTGTTAGCTGCTGAGCGTAACTCCTGGGAACCTTGTGTTTTCCATAGTCATAGCACTTTTCACAAAGTACCGTAACCAAGATCTCTCCATTCTTCACTGGTCCAGAAGCTGCTGGAGATCAGAGGTGTTATCTTCTTTAGATCTTTAAGGCTCCTTAATAAACATTTCTTGGATGGCTATCAGAATAAATAAGTGATTAATAAATTAATAAATAAAGAAATAAATGGTAATATAGGAAGTTGGTCATCTAAGTAATACTCTAAATCAAGAAACTTTAATAGATTTCTGCAAATCCTTATCCAGGTTTCTAATTATTTAAGATGCAGTTCCATGTCATGGTTGGATAACAGCAAATATACTTTTATGAAGCATACCTACTACTATGATGTTCAACTCAGCTATTTTAAACGCAATAGTAGCCAACAGTGCATTTGGTGATGTCAAAAATCCTGCAATAGGCATTGATTGGAAATCTCAAATATGCAGATATTGGGAAACAGGAGAATAAAGCTCCCCTACTCTATTACAAAGTCCTAAGTCAATATTTAGATTAAAAAAATATAAATTTCCTTATTTTCTGCACCAAAATTATAAGACTATTTTGGTTTGTTCTCTTTCTTGACCATGACATTTTGATTGATATGCTTACTCTAAAATTGGTGATCCAGGTAATTGGTAAAAATTTTCTTCTGGTGAAAACTCTGGAGAAATTTTTCTGGATCTTTCCTCTTGGAATCAAAAGAAAAAACATCTCTCCTTCTAGTGGACTTAAGTTATAAAGTCTTGGTTCCAATTTCATTTTTGGCAGCTCTCTAATACGCAAAGCATACTTACAGGGTCTACAATAGTAGTCATGTTGCTTATCTTTAAGGATTTGAGCAGACTAATGTTTGTACATTAGTGATATACATACACTAATGTATATTAGAGGTGAGTACATGATGTATATAATTATGTGCATTCCATTGTGTGTAAAGAAGGAGGATGGATGACCATTTCACACCAGGAAAACACCATCATCTTTTTCTTAGTTATGCTCAAATAATACTCAGAATCCTTCAGGGTGGCAGGTTTACATACAGCATGATTTGTATACAAAATGACCTTTGTCTTTGACTTAATCTTTTTTTCTAATGAGTTAGAGATGGGTATAAGTTTAGTTCCCTTTGGGACATATTAGTGCTCCCCTTAATGATCAAATTAGTCTACTTCTATTCATATGCAGGATGTAGGCATCTACATTAAGAATGAGTTTTATTCCTTAAAATCCACACCAAAATCATAGTCAAAAAGTAAGACTATATTAAAAGACATATGTCCCCCAACTACATTAATAAATATTTGAGTCCTAGCACATCTTTTTTTGAAACTACTGCTCTAAACATAATAGCTGACTCTAATGATACTTCCTATGGATACAAAAGGATTTTTGTGAAAGAACATTATTATAATCATTACATTTTGAACAAATGGGACGCAGGCAGGCAGTGCTATGTGAAATCAAGTTCTCATTCATAGTGAGGACAACTACCTGGGTTCTTAGTGTTAAAAGCCATAAATGTGCAAATTCAGATAGTCAGGTACCCTGTGATGCCAAATTAAACAAGGTACCCCCTCCTCAGGGTAATATCCCTACACTGCTATTGGAGCATTAGGCACAGGCTGGAATGCTTCCATGTATCAGTTCAAAAAATATAGCAGTAAAATGAACTTTCAACAAATTAAGTCATACTGAGTGATGGAAGGGTGATGAAAGCCAACAGCAGAGTGATTCTACTTCCACATCTAAATGACAACTTACAAAAGCTGGTCCATGACTAAATACTTCTCACCTATAAGGACGACAGGCAAATGGAGACTAGGTCAGCTGGTAATTCCCATTTCCCACTTATTATAGCAGAGCATGGTTTAAAATATGTGCTCTGGGAAGTGTTCATAGATGTTACTGAAACAAAAAAGAAAATGAGTGTGTTTGATAGGTTAAACAAAATTAAATGTAATTCTTCTCTAAAGGAACACTTTAATTTTTTTTGAATATAAAAATACACATTTTGTCTCTATAAATAGAAGATGCAATATGATTTATAACTACTTGAGAAAGTTTACATTTGGGAAATGGAAACATTGGAATGAAATTAGAAAACACTGATCTACGTAGCTGTAAGAATAAAAGTTCAAGATTTTCTTCCCGCCTTAGAAACTGACTTACCAAATTGTCACAAAAAAGCCTCAGATTTCTCTTTATTTAATTCCAGATCTTAAAATTTTCCCTCCTTTTTGCAAAATAAAAAGAAAAGGTTAATAAAACAGTCCAGATAGAATCACTAAGATGGGCAATACAACTGCATTTTGTTTTTTAAGAGAGTTCTTGTTCTTAGGAGAGTATCATTTTGTTACAGGTTGTTAGGCATGAGCAGGGCAGAAGAGGGCTTTCCCCCCACCCACTAGAAATGTTGGGTGATGGTTCAGCAATTTTTGCATTGCCTCTCTAAAAATGATAATTCAAAAGCCAGGGAGAGGCAATCTTATGATGGTCTACACCTGTTAAGATGAAAAGTATTCATTGAAAGCAGACCCCAGGGAGAAGCACCTTCTTGGGCATGCATATTAAGAGACAAAATGGTGAAGTATGATGTTCCAGGGGCACACTCCACTGGAAAAAGGAAAAAGCCTCAGATGGGCATGTAAGTTCCTAAACACACTGCGCATGCTCAATTCCAAAGGGAAGCACCGCGCATTCGGAAATTCCACCCTAGGGGAAGTATCATGAAAAAGAGGGGAGCCTGTCAAGTCCCAGGATCAAGGTAAAAGGGTGTCTTTTTCTCTTTGACCTTCAGGTGCCACTTGGATCTCTTCCAAGGGTTCTGCCCTTTCTTTCCTGTTCTATAGACTTTTTAGTAAACTTCTACTTCTGCTCTGAAACTTGCCTCCGTCTCTTTTTCTGCTTTATGCCCCTAGTCCAATTCTTTCTTCTGAGGAGGCAAGGAGTGAAGTTGCTATGGACCTGTACAAATAGGCCATGAGCAACTTGAGGTAAATCGAATCTCTACCATTGGTAACAGTTTCAAATGTATGCTCTATGTTTTTCCAATTTTAGATTGCTGATAGTGCATAAGCAAGTACTCTTAATGGGTCATTCTTCAATTTCTTTCATTACTTGGAGTGGGTGATGAATAATCACTTCATTCAAGGAGGATGGGACACATACCACCATCAGTATCATTAACCTCTACAATACTGATCTCATTTTCAGATCAAAATAAACACTTGGCTCATTTCAATGAAGAAAGTAAATTGCTTATTAAGTTAACACTGTTCCAAACCACTCTTTTACTTTAAAATTATTGCTGCTACCAACTGACAAAATTTATATGAATTACAACCAGTGAATGACTAAGTAACAGAAACAATTTTGTCAGTCTTTGACAACTATGACTTTCAGTTTGCATCATTCTTTGAAACTTAGTACATTGTGCTTCTATTGACCAGTCGCTTTATTATTAAGATATGAATGAAACCTTAAACAGGATGATTGCACCTGCCTCAGCTCCCAGGAATCGTCATATTTTAACAGGCAAGCAGTTAAATATGTTATTTAAAATTAGTTTTGTTAACTAAAAAGCCCAACCTACCCTAATATCTAAAGTTAAATTACTGAATATGTGTTATAAGAGATAATAAATAATCAAGCACTTTGAGGAAATGTATCCCAAGTTTGTAGAAAATTGCCTCTATTTGTAATGGCCTTTTCCAGCATACCACACATAGGAATTAGCAAGGCCGAGTACATTTGTAAGAACACCAGATCCTCTTACTGACCTAGTAAATATGCTTGGCATATACATCACTGCATGAAGATATCCAAATTAAACACACACACACACACACACACACACACACAAGTAGGACCATCTGACTTAACTTGAATCAAAAAGAAAAGACATAGAACTGATTAAAAAGTGACAGATTTTATTAATCCAATAAGTCTTAAATGAATGAAAACTAACCAGAGAAATTAATATTTACATGATTTTTAATTTTTCTGATCATCCTTTGTAGATAAAATAAGAGAGTTTCTAATTGAGACCATTCTGATTAGTTGATTGCCAGGTTTGCAACTTACTATGCCTTGTACATAAACAAAATAGCCAATCAGTCTCAGGAATGATGGCTTCAAATAGATTTGTGGGCTCAATTTCAGAGAAATTTAAATTCCACACACAAGGGCCTGTTGGTAGGTAAATAAATTTCCCTTTCCCAAATATCCATGATTTTTGCCTCACTTTCTGCCTTGGAGAGGTTAGGCAGTGTGTGTGATAAGTTGTGGTTTATGAATTATGACATAAAAGTGTCCTTGATCTTGTTTTACTAAAACATTCAAGAGAAGCTCTCTGAGCAACCTTGATACCTCATGTTGAGATGTCCAAGCATCTGTCTGCCTGTGTTTCAGGTGGCAAAGCCTTCATATTTGTGTAATACGAACAAAAAATAAACAACGTGATAAACCATTAAGATTTGGGAGTTACTTTGGCATGGTCTAGTCTGCCTCAACTAAAGTGTGGCCTGTGTACCTTTGCCTAAAATTCTGTAGTGCACAAAGATAGGAGGCAAGAGGTCCCGACTTACAAACTAATTGTTTTCAATTTCGCTTGATTTATTGAGTGCCATGTACCTGCCAGGCCCTGTGATAGATGCTATTGATTTAAACATCCAAGAAACAGCCTGTAATGCCCAAGATCTCACAGGCTAGTGATTCAGTCAAACACTCAGTCTAACATTCAGTCAAACATTCAGAAACCAAAGACTTAAACAGACCAGATAGTTCAAGATCAGTAGAAGTATGCACCAGCTGCTATGACAAGAAATGCACCTAACCCAAATGAGACTAATCAGGAAAGATACCCTGGTGGAGGTATGTATTAGTCAGGGTTCTCTAGAGGGACAGAATTAATAGGATATGGGAGTTTATTATTAACTTACACAACCACAAGTTCCCACAATAGGCTGGCTGCAAGCTTGCAGAGCAAGGAGAGCCAGTCCGAGTTTCAAAACTGAAGAACTTGGAGGTTGATGTTCAAGGGCAGGAAGCATCTAGCATAGGAGAAAGATGTAGGCTGGGAGGCTATACCAGTATCACCTCTTCATGTTTTTCTGCCTGCTTTATATTTTCTGGTGGTGAATTAGATGGTGCCTACCAGTTTAAGGGTGGGTCTGCCTTTCCCAGGCCATGGACTCAAATGTTAATCTCCTTTGGCAATACCCTCACAGCCACACCCAGAATCAATACTTTTTTCTTTCAATCCAATCAAGTTGACACTCAGTATTAACCATCACAAGTCCACCCCTTGTCAACTCGAACCCATACACATCTCCCGAGATCATACATAATCTTCAAATAAAGACAATAATAAGGTCATAATTACACCTAACACAATACAACTGTCCTTCATACAACTGGAAACGCACCAATCTCCAACCCAAATACTATTACATAAAGTTAACAGTACTTAAATGCTGACATGAAGTCAATAAATCTTATGTCACATGATAACAGAAAAGGAAATAAAATGGAGATATTTTCTTAGTACAGGTGTACACATGCACAAACATGTTTTTAACAAAAGAAGGAGCAAATTCTCATGACAGTTACAGCCCTCATTTCTGCAACTGGTCATGTGGTTGTACCTGGTATTGATGTCTACCTTCTTCTACTATCCATTCTGTATTCCCTTTGCCTTCAGCAAGCACGTCAGCAGGTCTTTTTTTTTTTTTTTCTCCCCCCTGGTGGAGTGACCCAAACCTTTATTCCTTAGCAGTCTGGGCTATTTGTAGTCCTGCCTGGAGTGGGCTGTTGTACTTTCCCATTGACCTTAATCACAGGGCATCGTGATACTAAGAGACACCCTAATAGATCTCCTGTATTCCATGCATTCTCCTCCTTACCTCTGCTGTGACTGATTTCATCTTGATAGTCTGGGTCAATCACCCCAGACGACACTGAAACTCC
The DNA here is from genome assembly GCA_963573385.1 of Cacajao melanocephalus. Classification (NCBI taxonomy): domain Eukaryota; kingdom Metazoa; phylum Chordata; class Mammalia; order Primates; family Pitheciidae; genus Cacajao; species Cacajao melanocephalus. Next base: position 31,473 of record CAUYLG010041989.1, on the reverse strand, counting down.
CTTCTTAGTCTGTTGACTTAAAGATAGGAGCCCAAAGTGTCCAGGTGGCAATCTTAACTTCCAGTTTAATGGAATCCTTGTTGTATCACCTGGTGGCAGCGTTCCTCACTCTGGAACTGAGAACTCTAGGCCAGCAGAACATAATGTTGTGGGAAAAGGAAGCAAAATTTTTGCTAGTGGATCACTAGGGGTGATGGTGAGTGGTGCCACTCCACTCTCACCCCTTGATTCCTGGACTCATGAATCCTGGCTATGGGAGAAACAGTACCATATATTGGGTGCTAATTCATAGCATTTATGGCCTTCTGGAGAACTGTGCTCCACCCCTGCAAAGTATTGTCACCTAGCTGGCATTGTAATTGTGACTTCAAAGGCCATTCCACTGTTCTGTCAATCCAGCTGCTTAAGGATGATGTGAAACATGCTAAGACCAATGAATTCCATGAGCATGAGCCCACAGCTGCACTTCTTTAGCCATAAAGTGAGTGCCTTGGTCAGAGTTGATGCTGTGTGGAGTACCATGATGGTGGATAAGGCATTCCACGAGTCCACAGATGGTAGTCTTGGCAGAAGCATTGTGTGCAGAATAAACAAACCCATATCTGGAGTGTCTATTGCAGTGCGGACAAACCTCTGCCCTTTCCATGGTGGAAGAGGTCCAATATAATCAACCTGCCACAAAGTAGCTGCCTGAGCACTTCGAGGAATGGTGCCATATCAAAAGCTCAGTGTTGGTCTCTCTTGCTGGCAAATTGGTCACTCAGCAGTAGCCATAGCCAGGTCAGCCTTGGTGAGTGGAAATCCATATTGCTGAGCCCATGTATAACCTCCATCCCTGCCACCACGGCCGTCCTGTTTATGGGTCCATTGGGTGATGACAGGGTAGCTGGGGAAAGAGGCTGAATGGTGTCCACAGAACAGACATAATGGCCCAAGTGCCAGAGCAGCTTGCACAACAGCTGTTGCAGAGCCTTCTCATGTTCAAATGAGGAATGTGTTGCCTCCAAAATCCAAGTAGGCCCACTAGGCATTGTGCCTCTTTCTTGGTTGTAGGAGGGGCCAAATGCAGCAACTTATCCTTCACCTTAGAAGGAATATCTCAACAGGCCTCACACCAGAAATTTTACTTAGGTAGAAGGTCCCTGAATTTTAGTCAGATTTATTTCCTCTGGCACACAAATGTCTCACCAATAAGTCTAATGTGTTTGCTACTTCTTGTTCACTGGATCCAATCAGCATAGTGTCATCAGTGTAATGGAATAGTGTGATATCTTGTGGAAGAGAAAAGTGATTAGTCTCTCCAAATAAGATTTTGATATGAAGCCAGAGAGAGGATATACCCCTGAAGTAGGACAGTAAAGGTGTATTGCTGGCCTTGCCACTGGAGGCAAATTGCTTCTGGTGGGCTTTATGGACAGAAATGGAGAAAAAGGCATTTGCCAAGTCCATGGCTGCATACCAGGTACCAGGAGATGTGTTAATTTGCTCCAGCAATGAAACCTCATCTGGTACAAGAGCTGCAATTGGAGTCACCACTTGGCTGAGCTTATGACAATCCACTGTCATTCTCCCAGATCCATCTGTCTTCTGCACAGGTCAAATGGGAGAGTTGAATGGAGATGTGGTGGGAATCACCACTCCTATGTCTTTCAAGTCCTTGATATTGGCACTAATCTCCACAATCCCTCCAGGGATATGATATTGTTTTTGATATACAATTTTTCTAGTTAGAGGCAGCTCTAATGACTTCCATTTGGTCTTTTGCACCATCATTGCCCTCACTTTACCAGTCAGGGAGCCAGTGTGGGGATTCTGCCAGCTTCTAAGTATGTCTATGCCAATGATGCCTTCTGGCACTGAGGAAATGACCTCAGGATGAGTCCAGGGACCCACTGGACCCACTGTCAGTCAGACCAGAGCTAAAACTCCATTTGAACTACCTGACGTCCATAAGCCCCTACTTTAACTGGAAGATCACAATAATGTTTTGGGTCCCCCAGAATCAATGTCAGCTTAGAGCCAGTGTCCAGTAGTCTCCAAAATGTCTGATCATTTCCCTTTCCCCAGTGCACACTTGCCCTGGTAAAAGGCTAGAGGTCTCCTTGGAGAAGAATGGGAGAAACATTAACAACATAAATTGTTGGTAATGTAGTGAGATCCTTCCTCAACGGGACCTGACTTCCCCTTCATTCAAGGGATTCTGGATCTGTAAACTGGCCCAAGTCTGGAAATTGATTGATGGGCCATGATTCTCTGTTTTTATAATTCAAATTAGTCTTTTGTCCATTTTACCTGGAAGTTTTCTACTTGTATAAATTAAGTAGGAATTCGGTAGGCTTCCTATCAATTTCACTTGTAGGAACTCCATGATTAATTAGCCAGTGCCAGAGCTCTGCATGAGTCAGACTATTATGATTGCTGCTTTGCCTCTGCTGTGCATTACAGTAGCTATGCCCACCTTGCCTTTGAGAGTTGCGTGCCACTACTTGGCCCCCTTCACCTGGAGATCCAATTATTCCCATTGTATTTAAATATTGTAGTTGAGTGACTGGGGTTACTATTGTTAGATCTGACATACAGAGAAGAGCAGTTACAGGGTTCTTCAGAGATTCTGTTTCACAAGGCATTGGTCAAGGGTATATCTTCTGGACACTCCCAGCTGGGATGAGTAGGTCTAAAGTGACTAATCCACTCCACCATCCCAATCTCCCTAAGCCTTTGGTCTCTTCCTCTACATTAAACCAAGGGAGATCAGGCATTTTCAGCTCCTTCACAGTGGGCCATCTTTTAATCCATATTTCAGCTAACCAAGCAAATAAACTATTAGAACCTTTTTTAACACCCCAAGCTGCAACATTAAATGCAGCGTCCTTACTGAGTGGGCCCAAATCAGTAAATTCAGCCTGATCTCTATGTTCCTTCCACCATTATCCCACACCCTTAATATCCATTCCCATGCATGTTCTCCAGATTTCTGTTTATATAAATTAGAATACTCAAGCAGTTCTTGTCTAGTGTAGCATACCTTCTCGTGGGTCACAATCTCAACATCACCTCTAGGGGCCCTCCAGGACTTTAGTCTGGTTACAGGTCTAGAAGGTGTTGGGGGTGGCTCTTGAGGAGAATCAACATTATCTTGCCTGGCAACTGCCTCAGGGGAGGCCAACACTGTTGCCTCAGGCAGCACAGGGTTTATCTCCTCAGACAAAGGTAAAAAGGCTGATATCAGTATGAGTCAGGGAGGGGATGCGGAAGCTGTTCCTTCTGGCAAAAAAGGCCCATCAGTATTTACAAACTCAGTGTCCTTGGCTTCATCAGGATCCTCCTACACATCTCCATTCCAAGTCACAGGGTCCCATTCTTTTCCAATCAATGACCTCACTTTAACAGTAGACACCTGGCAAGGCTGTGCATGCACATTTTGTTGCAGGCCAGTCACTTGCATGATAAGAGTTTGTATCTGTTTTTCCACAATTTCAGCTCTTTCTCTACAGGAGATAAAACTTTCACTCAGGGAAATCTTAGCAGAGTTAAGGCTCCGTATCTGCTACTGAAGCTGGGAGACAGAATCCCTGAGTTCATCATTTTCTTTCTTCACTTTGTCCCCTGAACTTAGGAGCAACCAACCAGCTTCATTATGTTCCTTGGTTCTCCACATATGGTCAAAGGTATTATGTACAGAGTCACTAAACTCCTTGCCTCTCAAGAATGGTGAATCAGGAGTGTCAAATGCATTTATTTTGCATAACTCTCTAAACAGTTCATGCTAAGGACTATCAGTGTTCTCTGTACTATTAGAAATAGAGTCCTTAGAATTTTGGGGTCTAATCATATTAAGCAGCCAACTCTAGAAACCCCTAAACCAATGAAATAACTCCATCCTTAATATTCTGTTCTTCTAGAACCACTCCTGTTTCCAAAATCTGTATTAGTCAGGGTTCTCTAGAGGGACAAAATTATTAGTAGATACATATCTAATATATGACTAATACAGATTTTGGAAACAGGAGTGGTTCTAGAAGAACCACTATTAAGTGGTTCTTAATAAACTCATATATATATATATTTATATTTATATATATATATATATTTTTATATATGAGTTTATATAAATAAACATATATATATATGAGTTTATTAAGTATTATCTTACATGATCACAGGGTCCTACAATAGACTGTCTGCAAGTTTGAAGAGCAAGGAGAGGCAGTCCGAGTCTCAAAACTGAAAAACTTGAAGTCCAATGTTCAAGGACAAGAAGTATCCAGCATGGGAGAAAGATGTAGACTGGGAGCCTAGGCCAGTCTCGCTCTTTCATGTTTTTCTGCCTGCTTTATGTTCACTGGCAGCTGATTAGATGCAGTCCATGAGATTAAGGGTGTGTCTGTCTTTCCAGCCCACTGAATCAAATGTTAATTTCCTTTGGCAAAACCCTCACAGACACACTCAGGATCAATACTTTGTATCCTTCAATCCAATCAAGTTGACACTCAGCATTAACCATAACAAGGTAGTGCCCAATCTGACCACTGAAGGAAGAGAGGTGCTAGCTGGATTGAGAATATATAAATAAGAAACATGATCTGTACTGAGAAACAAAGGTGAGCCTGGGAATATGGGCAAAGGTTGCAGCCGAGAGCCTTCAGCATCATGGTGAGAAGGTAGCTTTTTATTCTGACTGTAATGAAGTATTTTAGGCCAAAAGAATCAGATAAATATTTTGGGGAAAATATAGTTATTCTTTGAACAAAAAATTGCAATATTTCACAAAGTAGGGGTTAAAATCACTGGGGGAGCTTCTCAAAAGTTAAGAAACAAAGAGATTCCCAAGAACTGAATCACAACCAAACTAGCAGATGGAGCCCAGAAATCTATGTTTCAAAAAAGCACTTCAAACTTTATTTATACACAGTAAAGTACTAGTACTCTGAGACTAGAAGCCTGGAGTCCAGCCCAGAGTTAAGAAAAACGAGGCCCTGAAGAGAACAAGGAGGATGGAGGGAAGGCATAATATTCTGAGGAGACTTGGAGGCAATGTTTTCTTGTTCAGGGACCAGACTGCTGGTGGGGCTGTTTTGGTGCTATGTTGGTGAACAGTGAAGAGGAATGTTGTGAAGGAAGAAGTTGAGAACTGTTTGAATATTTGGAGTTTGAGGAAAAGCCACTTGAGGCCATTTATCAATATGTGACTGTATTAGTTTGTTCTCATGATGCTAATAAAGACATACCCCAGACTGGGTAATTTATAAAGGAAAGAGGTTTAATTGACTCACAGTTCTGCAAGTCTGAGGAGGCCTCAGGAAACTTACAATCATTGTGGAAGGGGAATCAAACAGATCTCTCTTCACATAGTGGCAGCAAGGAGAAGTGCTAAGCAAAAGAAGGAAATGTCCCTTAGAAAGCCATCAGATTTTATGAGAACTCACTTGCTATCATGAGAATAGCATGAAGTTAACCACCCCCATGATTAAATTACCTCCTATGTCCCTTCTGGAACACATGGGGATCATGTGTACTACAGTTTAAGATGAGATTTGGGCGGGGATATATCCAAACCATGTGAGTGACAGTCACTTTTTTGGAAATCATATCACATGTTATAACAAAAGTCTAAAATGCACTCACTGTATAATAATCAGTTTGTGGCTACTGAAATAATAGACATCATTATCATATAGTGTTTGGATTTTGAAGTTTTCTTTTTTGTACCATTGTGACAGGTTTTTTCCAGTCTCAAACCTTCCCAAAGTTCAAGAAAAGCTAGGAGTTTCTAGCCCTGTGCCTAACAGACAAAGGTATGTTGCACATTCAAGTGAAGCTGTAGAGGGTGAGTGGAATATATGGTGCAAATTGGAGAGCACAGAGCTGGTGATATGGATAAGAAGAAGTTGACACTTCTCAGAAGAGCAGTACTCTCATTTTTGCGACTATCAAATCTCCACACAACAAAATGTTCACTAAATTTATATGGCACTAGATCTTTCTCTCTAATTGGTGAATGTTTTTTCACGTGAGTTAATCTAAATTATGAATTTAATATTTTTATATAAGGAGAAACTCATGAGCACATTAAAAGTTCAATCTCCCATTACATTAATTTTTCCAATTCTTTTGGAAAATAGTGGAACCAGAGTACAAATGCAGTTTTTCTGAAATTGTCATTCCCACTTCTGCCGGCCACATTATATTCTCTGTAGGTACATTTTAATCATATGTATGTACAATTAGTTTCAGTATAATTATAATTAATATAGTCATGAATATATTATTCAAGCTTTGCACATATTAAGTCATAATATATAAAGAATTTAAGTAAGTCATTTTGGGAAATTAACCAAGTTTTTCATATTCTTAATCAAATTTCAAATAAATCAGGTAACTCTTTAAATCATTTTTCCACATTTTTTATTATAGCTAAGCCTAAATTGGTAACTCTGGGAGTAGAATTTAATGAAAACATTCTGCCCTGCAATTTGAATCTTAACCTCAAATGGTGATTCTGTGAGCTCAGATAACCACTATCAAGACATCACAATGTTTTCTATGACATTTCTAGCTTGATTTGTAACAAGTAATGAGATTGCTTAGTGCTAGTTTCTGAAAGCAAAATAGGACAATACAATTCAATTCCTATCTGACTGAGCCATATGATACTTTTCCTTCAGCACTTAAAATGTTTTATTAACCTATATTAATGTTCACAGTCTCCAAGTATTTGCTAGAGTGGTTATTCTGTTACTCTCTGAGCACCAAGGAGGAAACTGAAATGCTCACAGTCTGATTCCACTGACAGAAGGAGTAACTTCTTCATGGAAGCAAAATGTTAACTATCTCAGCTCATTGCTTCTTTCCAGCAGCTGAGATATCAGGATGAATGGAAAGACACAGGTGTTGAGGCCAAGGGAGAGAAGATAGTAATGAGTTCTTAGTTTCTGTTTCTGGGCGGGCCAGTAAAGTCCCTTCCTCATCCCTCTTTTCCACTTATCACTAGAGACAGCAACTTAAAACCATGGCTTCAGGCTGCTAAAAGCCTACAACAAAACAAAACAGAACAGCAACAAAATAAGGCAAATTGGACAAGGTTGATAGGGTATCTGGTGGAAGAAATTTCTAAGCAGCAAAGCATTTAAAATGTGACCTGGCTCATGCCTATAATCCTAGCACTTTGGGAGGCCAAGGTGGGTAGATCACCTGATGTCATGGGTTTGAGACTAGCCTAATCATCATGATGAAACCCCATCTCTACTAAAACTACAAAAAATTAGCCAGGTGGGATGGTGGACACCTATATCCTAGCTCTCTGAAGGCTGGGGCAGGAGAATTGCTTGAACCCTGGAGGTGGAGGTTGCAGTGAGCCAAGATCACACCATTTCACTCTAGCCTGGGTGACAAGAGTGAGACTCCCTCTCAAAAACAAACAACAACAACAAAAAAACAAGCAAGTGACCTGGCTGCTTTTAATAGCCTATGAATAGATACAGGAGCAAAGAAGTGACTTAAAGTTTGAACTTATGTTTAAAATAGAAGAAAATACAAATTTGGAAAATTTACAACCTAGCCATGTGGCAGAAAAAACAAACAAACCATTTTTAGGAGACTAATATAAGCAGGTGTCAAGCAACCTTTTGCTAGGGGGATTTGCGGGACCGAAAGGGAGCCAAGTGCTAATACGTAAGACAATGGGAAAAAGGTTGAGAAGGCATTTCAGAAATTTTCTAAGCTGCTTCTCCCATCACAGGCCCAGAAGCTTAGGAGGAAAGAATGTTTTCAGGGGCCAGGCACAGGGCACTACTGCCATGCTCCACCTCAGGACACTGCTCCTTGCATGCTGGCCACTCTGGCTCCAGAGCTGACTCAAAGGGGCCCAGATACAGTTCTGGCTGCTGCTCTAGGTTGCTTAAGTTATAAGCCTTGGTGGGTTATATATGTTGTTAAACCTACAGGTGCTCAGAATGCAAGAATGAAGGAGGCTTGACAGCCTTCATGTAAATTTCAGAGGATGTATGATGTATTTCAGAAGCCTGCTGCAGGGTGGAGCCCCAACAGGCAGCCTATACTAAGGAAATGCTGAGGGCAATTATGGGGTTGGAGCCTCCACAGAGTCTCTACTAGAGCACTACCTAGTTGAGTTGTGAGAATAGGACTATCACCCTCTGGAGAACAGAATGGTAGAGCCACCAGCAGCTTGCATCCTGAGCCTGGAAAAGCAATAGACACTCAATTCCAACCTGTGGAAGCAGCCACAGTGACCTTGTAAAGTCACAGAGGCAGACTTACACGTCTGTCCGAGGCTTTGGGAGCCCGTCCCTGGCACCATTGTGGCCTGGATGCTAGACATGAAGTTTAAAAAGAGTATTTACTACCCTGCTGGGTTTCAGACTTGCAGAGAGCCTGTATCCCCTTCCTTTTGGCTGATTTCTCTCTTTTGGAGTGGGAATATTTACCCAATTCCTACACCACCATTGTATCTTGGAAGTAAATAACTCATTGTTAATTTTATAGGATCATAGGCAGAAGGAGATGAGTCTCAGATGATATTTTAGACTTTGGACTTTTGATTGATTTGATGCTGGAATGAGTTAAGATTCTGGGGGACTATTGGGAAAGAATGACTGTATTTTGTAGTGTGAGAAGGACATGAGATTTAAGGGATCAGGTTTGAAATGATATAGTTTGGGTATTTTCCTTCTTCAAATCTCACATTGAAATGTAATCCCCAGTGTTGGAAGTGGGGCCTGGTTGGAGGTGTTTGGATCATGGGTGTGGATTCCTCATGAATGGCCTAGCACCATCTCCTTGGTGATAAGTGAGTTCTCTCTCTGGTAGTTCACATGAGATCAAGTTGTTTAAAAGAGCATGAAACCTACCCCCTCACTCTTACTCCTTTTCTTGTCATGTGATGTGCTGGCTCCCCCTTCATCTTCTGTTGCCATGATTGCAATCTTCCTAACACCCTCACTAGAAACAGATACCAGCACTATGCTTCATATACAGCCTGCAAAGCCATGAGACAAAATAAAATTTATTTTGTTTATAAATTACCCAATCTCAGGTATTTCATTATAGTAATGCAAAGAACAGCCTGATACAAAATATGTATGGAAGATATAGTGGAGAAAAATCAATGGAATTCAATGCTGTGTAGATATAGCATTAAAAGGAAAGTATAAGATAGGTTGGACTATGCATGTGTGTGTTGAATGGAATAAGAAAATCTGTTGTAGGGAGAATAGGCTAGAAAAAAAAGAAGGTTTATGCTAAAAGCAAAGTTTTTCTTATACAGAATAAATAAGTTAGGTTGCAAGTGACTTTTCATAGTTTATTTTCTAAAAAACAAACCATGATTGTATTAGGTTTTACTTGATTTGCTTTTAGCCTACTTATATTTCTGCCAGGTTTATTGGTTAAGTCAATGTGCCTATAAGTAATGCTTAATTTTAGTGATAAACAGCATGTTTGATTTAGGAGAACAAAAGCCAAGCAGCTAAATAAAATTCTTTTGATTCATTGATGAGAGGGGAAACAAACTATCTTGGTTCTTTCCATGGAAAAGAAATGATTTGTGTTCATTTAGATCCAAGGGGAAAGGAAGTGCAAGTGTTTTAAATTGTCAAGATAATTTATTTTGAACTTAGATAAAACCCAGTGAAAAACTGAACAAGAAAAGGGTGATGGAGGAGGCTTGCGTTCTGGGGACATGCCAGGATGTTAAAAATGCAGGGACATTCAGATTACATGATACAAATGTTTGTCTATGGAGATCTCTCTCTTTTTGTGCTCTAGTTAATAATTTAGAAGAGTGTGTCTGAGTCATGTTTCAGATTCCTTGAAGATCATTGGGCACAAAAGGTCAATTGCATTTCCACTCAGAAAGACTACTGCTGACTTAGAAAGTAAAATGACTGTAAACTCTTCTTCAGGAAAACTTATGCAGCAGGATATACATTTAAACATTATAAGCATAAAAAAAGAGAGACCTGATCTGAGAGACCATTTCTTTAGTTTGACTATTAATGATCAGAATTAAATATTCTGATGGTCTTGCATGTTCATTTTCAAAAGAATTTCTTCTATCTTTTGATAGAAAATTCAGATTCTCCAAGTAAAGTAGATGTGCAAGTTATTTGATGTCAAATCCCACTTCAATTTTCTGGACCTTGGCTCACACTTTTCATTCTCATTCTGTTATATTGTACAGTTGACCCTTGAGAAACATGGATTTGAACTTCACTAGTCCAATTATATGTACCTTATTTTGGGTAAATATATTGAAAAATTTTCTGAAGATTTGTGACAACTTATAGAAATTTGCAGATGAACCATGTGGTCTAGAAATATTGGAAAAAAATAAGAAAAAGTTAGGTGTATCATGAATGCATAAAATATATGTAGATATTAGTTATTATTCATTACCACAAAATACATACAAATCTATTATAAAAATTTAAAATTTACCATAACACACATAAACACAGGCCACATATGGTCCATTGCACTCTAGAAAAATTTAAACAAATGTAAAGATGCAATATTAAATCACAACTGCCTAAAATTAACTGTAATATATACTGTACTATTGTAATAATTTTTTAGTTACCTCTTGTTGCTATTGCATTGATCTCAAGAGTTGCAAGTATTTGCTTCAAACACTGTGTGACACTAATCATCTCCTTGCGAGCAGTTTGTCTCTTCAGTAAATTGCACATTGCAGCAAAAGTGATCTCTCTCAGTTCTTGTGTATTTTCATTGTGTTTAGTACAACATCTTAAATCTTGAGTAACATATGGTACCCATATGAAGTACCACTAGTGATGCTGAAAATGATCCCAAGAAGCAAAGTAGTCATGTAAAAAATAGTTTAATTGCTTGATGTGTACCATAGATTGACATCTGCAACTGTCGATGAATTCGTCCAGCATAAGAACCATTATTTAAAAAGAAAAGAAAATTTGTGAAGCTTGCACTGAAGCTACACCAGCAGGCATGAAACCTTGCACTTTTTATAAAACGCAGTTTCTTTTAATTTCATATTGAAAACACAGCTTTTATGTGGGTACAGAATTGCTGTAGGAAAGGCATACCCATAGACTCTAATATGATTTGTGAAAAAGTGAAGGCATTATATAACAACTCGAAGCAAAAGCAAGGCAAAGGATCTAAAGCTGGAGAATTTGATACTAGCAAAGGATAGTTTGATAGTTTTAGAAAGATATGTGGTTTTAAAATGTCAAGATAGGAGAAGCGTCTTCTGCTAACAAAGCAGCAGATGAGTTCTCAGATGGCATTAGGAAAATCATTCAGGAGAAAGATTATCTGCCTCAACAGGTTTTTATTACACACAAAAGTACCCTATTCTGGAAAACACACAGACACACACACACACACACACACCACACACACAGCAAACTTCCACAAAGGACACTTATTAGGATGAGACTTGAACACCAGGATTTAGGACAGGAAGGGATAGGGTAACTATACTGTTTTGTGCAAATGCAGTTGTGTTTATGATCAGGACTACCCTTATCTATAATGCTGCCAACTCCTGAGCTTTAAAAGGAAAAGATAAACACCAACTTCCAGTCTTTTCGTTTTACAAAAAGAAAGCCTGGAAAATAAGAATCCTTTTCTGGATCGGTTCCATCAATGCTTTGTCCTTCAAGTCAAGAAGTACCTTGCCAGTAAGGAATTGCTTTATAAAGTTCTTTTAATATTGGACAATGCCCCTGGCTACCAAAAACTCTATGAGTTTAACACCAAAGGTGCTAAAGTGGTCTAATTGTCCCCAAATACACCATTTCTAATTCAGCCTCTAGATAAGGAGGGAGAAGGATCATTAAGGCTCATTACACACAGTATTCTGTGGAGAGAGGTGTCAAGGCTGTGGCAGAGAATCCTAATAGAACTCCATGAAAGTCTGGAAGAATTAAACCATTGAGGATGACACTGTTATAGATAAAGCCACAAAAGCCATAAAATGAGAAAAAATAAATTCCTGCTGAAGAAACTGTGTCCCGATGTTGTGCATAACTTCAGAGGATTTGTAACAGAGCCAATCAGGGAAATCATGAAAGAGATTGTGGATTTGGCAAGAAGGGTGGAAGATGACACATCTCAAGTTATGTATCTTGGAGAAATTCAAGAGTTAATAGGCACCACACCAGAGGAATTAACAGAAGACGATGAGCTGATAGAGTTGAGTGCTTCCAAACCAGTGCCAGATGGTGAGAAGAGCATAAAAACAGTACTAAAAAAATAAATTGACATTAGGTGATCTGGGAGAATGGTTTAGATTATGAAAGACTGCTTTTGGCTTCTCTTATTACATGCATCCTTCTATGTATGATACAGGCACTGAAATGATGGAAGAAGGATTGGTACTAATATGGAAACTTTTTAAATAAAAAAGCAAAAAATGTCAGGCAGAAATTATTATCTATTTTCTTAAACTTACATCAAGTATGCCTGCCTCTCCTGCCTCCTCTTCCACCTCTTCCACCTCTAAAACTTCTGCCATCTCTGAAACACCACCAATCCCTCCTCTTTCTCTGCCTCCTCAGGCTTCACTCAACATGAAGACAACGATCATGAAGACCTTTATGATGATCCACTTCCACTTAATGAATAGTAAATATATTTTCAGAGACCACAGCACTAGTCCAAAGCTTCTCTGTTTGTTTGTTTGTTTGTTTGTTTTTGGCTTCTCAGTTTTGACCTCAAGTTTACACACACACAAATGTCATCATGATGGAAGATTTTAATGATCTCGGCAGTCATTGCCCCATTGATTTACTTTGAAGTTGAAGCCAATAAAATGCTAATGATCTGACTGTGCTTGTAAACCTGGACAATTCTTCCTGCCTCTGGCCCAGTTTAAGCTCTTATTCATTGGTCTTCACTTTCATGTCACTATTTTTGCAGTTCTGATTTTCACAACTTTAATTTTCTTTTTTTCAAGTACAGTGTTTGGGAATTCAGAAGGATTTGTGTTAAGGTACTCTCACATCTTTAAAGAGTTTCAAGTATTTGAATATAATCCAGAATGTCTTTACAAATACATCTCTCTGGAGATATGCCCTCTTGTAAACTATTTCTGGATGGCTCTGTGAAAGGAGTGAAGAAGCAGATGCTGGCTTCTCTAGCATTTGTGTTTTTTTGTTTTCCCAACACTTGTTCACGAATAGAATTTCATCATGGCTTTCCCTAGTCCCACTTGTCCAGCAGACATAGAAAGATACATGCACAATTTTAAGGTTGGAAAACAGCAAAGGACATGAAAATCACATTCAAATGTTAGTTTTAGAACTTGCCTTGTCTTTGTGCATAAGGACTACAATTATATACAGTGAGAAGTGATTGGTGCTCACCAACTTAAATGGAATTAGACTTTAAAAATAGTCTGAGGGAGAGCCCTAGAATGGATTATTCAAAAACAGGAACAATTATTTATAAATTTTATGCCTGACTGTCTGTTCCTCTAGAGGGAGTCATTCACAAATCTTATCTTGAAGTGGTTTATTTTTACAGCCAAATTTTGAAACTCGTTTTTAAAAATGTCTTCATATTTTTAATTGCATCAAATGTTATTGTCAAGCATAGAGATTCAATTTAGAGCAAAAAGTTTTCTAACCACTCAACAATCATTCTACTCTGAAACCATATTTCATGGAATTGAAAATAGGCCATGCGTGAAAACTATTCCATTAGAATGTTTGAAAGATCAACCTTATACTATTAGAATTAACACCAACTTGATTTCAAAAATGTAGCTACTGTTTTCTTTAGAATATACATATATATATTGTGTACTTGGGTTTGTCTCCTAGGAATCCAGAGTACTTACAGAGTGAGGTGACACTGTGAAGTGCACAATCACAAAGCATTCTCAGGTTCCTGGTGTCGCTCTCAAATGTTTATTCCCAGGTGCAGACAGATGGCCTTCCTTCTCAGACTGGGGCAAAGTAGTGATGCAAAAGCTTTGACCTAACTGGAGCCAAAAATGACAGTGGCAGTGTATGGGTCTGGGCTTAGCAAGGAAAACAGAAAGCACTCCCAGTATTCAAAACAAAATGAATTTAACACAGGGAATTATCTACATAAGTTTTGGAAGCACAAGAAAAACAAAGAAAAGTAGGTTAAGTGGACAGAGCTAAAGAAACAGAAAGGAAGAAAGGGTGGCACTTTTTTGATGCAAAGCAGTTAAAATCGCTCATCTGGAGCCCATTTGCCTGCACGTGCCGCTGTGCTGTTGGAGACACTCGTAATCAGTCCTGGATTGCTGAAGATGCATCATGTCTATCAAAGCTGGAACCTACCAGAAGGGCGTGGCCCCTACCCGTGTTCTTAAAGTCAAGAATCGCCCCACTCCCAATGCAGTCACCCCAATACAGAAGTCAGAAGCAGAAAGTTTCACTCTCCCACTAACTTCTCCCTCAAGTGCCTCCTATTGGCAGAACCTAACAGGAATCCAGCAGACATGAGAGGCTGATAAATGCAATTTGTAAACTCCTGTTTCACAAATATAAACAACAGAGTCCAGAAGAGAGAATGAGACTTGTGAATATCCAGACACAGGAAGCAATATGCTATTCTACCTACAGTGGCTTTCTTTTCTAGATTTAGAAGTGACTGTCTGCCCCACGCATACATTTTCAATGGTTCCTTTTTGGTTCCTGCAGCACATAGGAATAAGTTAAATGGATAATCCATCCCATCAAATTAACATGATCTAGTAGGTCTATAGGCAAGAGACAAGTGATATGAGAATTTAACGAATTCCATCTTACTACCAAACTGTGTAAAGGAAAGGGAAAGCAGAGGTTAACAGTAGGCAGGAAGCATTTGCTGCAGGACATTTCTTTGAAACCTAAAACACTTTATTAAGGAATTTGGTGTCTCAGTGGTGGACAATCCAATTGTCATTTTCCTGATTTCTTGGTGGAGTAGCAAAACATCACCCTGGAGAATGGAAATGCAGAAAGGATAAGAGACCACAACATCCATTAGGAAAATGTTCATTTATTCTTGGAAGCACCTCATACCCCAAATGGAGAAACTTGCATAAGGCTCAATGTGACATAAACGTGAATGAATTAGGCTAATTTTGAAGTGACTACCCTACCCCACATTCTCTTCTTAGAAAATCTTTCCCAGACCTAATCTTGTGTTGGGTATCCACTTTTATGCCAGCCATACCTAATTGAATGAATAGCAGGCAGTTGACTGATAGTACAAATGACAGCTGTGCAGCAACTAATCAGATTCTGTTCCCTGAGAATTATACTAAAAAAAAAAGATTGTTGAGGCACATTTGAGAAAGGAAATGTAATGATGGAACCTGAGTCAGTACACTGAGAAAGAAAACTGTAGATAAGCAGAGGAAGGTGGTCTGCAGGGGGCGTAGTAGTGGAGGCAACCCAAGAGTGTGCACAGAGGACACGCAGGAGGGAGGAAAGGAGGTAGAAAAGGAAGAAAGAGAAGGATATCTCTCCCTATCCCTAACGTGTTATGTCTCAGTTTTCAGGCGCCATAAAGTTTGCTAGATGTAATTTGTCTGAGGCATCCGTATTTTTATAATGTATCCTACCTCCTTTTTGGTTTGCTAAGTTGATTTCCAAAGGAGTCCTAACTAAAGCAACAAAATTACAGAGCCAAGATGTACATTGAAAACAAGATATTTTTTGCAATGGCTAATTTCCAACATGTTCAGTTGGGCACCTGAAAATTTATTTTTGCTGAATACTAAATAGGCACAAAGTAAGATTTACAAATCATAGGCAAGGTACATAGTAAAAATACAACACACAGTTGAATATTCACTACCACTTTTCTTGTTCCCCTATTTCCCTCATTCCACGATTCCAAATTTTGTGTTTTATCTTCCTCTTATTTATTGTTAGAGTTTCACCAAGCACATTTACATCGCTAAACAGAATGCTTCTTGACTTGAATATTTTTAATATTTATTCAAGTGGAACCCTATTCTATGTAATCTTACAAAATCAGCACTTTAGTTCTACATCATGCCTTGATATTTATTTGTAATGTTGCATGTAGGTGTGTTGCATTAATTTTCATTACTAGGTAACATTTCTATTTATATATTGACTATATTGAAGAAAAATTTTCTTTATTCTTTCAACTCTTTATGGACTTTGCTGTTGGTTCAATTTTTTTGGTATTCAAACAATGGCTGTGGAATTTCTTACCTCATATGCCAGGGAAAATACACAGTTGTGGGTGAATCTTCATGGATAGACTTTCTGAGTAACAAGAAATGATACACATCTTCAACTTTGTTTAATAATGAACAACTATTTTCTAAAGTGCATGAACAATTTTAAAGTTTTTACACTTGCTTTAGTGACTCGTCAACACTTAATTTTTTTACACTTCTTAAGTCTTTTCCAATGTTGTTTGTGGTTTAGTTGTCTTTGGAGCGATAAGACTTTCACTGGAATATCAATCACTATAGGCTTATTACCAAGTCTTTGTCCAGGGGAAACTTCCAAAAATTCTGTCACTAGTTGTCACTACTTTTCAAATGTTAATATATGTTCTTCTGAGAATGCTTTGAGATTTTGATATGGTGATATGGTCCCATCACAGAAAATAAAACTTGCAATGTCTCTCAAAAAGAAATTTTGAAAAGATTGTATCATCTTATTGAGACAAATATTATCATTTATTAGACAACTTTCATGACTGATTTTTGCACAATGAAATGTTTTTTATATAAAAGATAAAATTGTGATGTTTAATTTGGTTTAAAAGATTGTTTTCAGCTATCATGTCCAATTTAGCCAAACAAGTAAATAGTCTAATTTATTAGATGTCTTTAAAAGATTGTTTCAATTATTATTTCCAATTATCCAACCAGACAAGTGAATAGTCAAATTTATTAGAGTTGAAAAATGGATTACAAACTCCACAGATGTTACCATCAGCTGTTCAGATGGCCAAGCAAAATTTCATATTTTTATTGAGTTAATGCCTTTCAGAGTTATTTAAAAAATTGATCAAATACACTAACTGGGCCCAAGTAATCTGTGGGCTGACAGATACAATTGCTAATTATGTTTTGAAGCAGAACAAACTAAAATACAAATTTGGTAAACCAATTTTTTATTTTAGCTTCTTGAGGAATTATAATATCAAATATACTTATATGCTCATTAGCATTTATGCTACTGGATGAAGATGAATTAGTTATTCTTGTTGAATAAAGTAATTTACACATTTCTAAAGCTATAACTTTAGGGTATATGCTGAAAAATGCAGGTTGCTAAGGATCTGAACATATGTAAGCAATCTTTCTTGGGTTGTGCTAGTATTCTCAGAAATGGATAAAAGAAAAAGACACATTGTTTGTAACCTCCATTACTGTCTTTTTATTCAAATATAAGAGAACAAAATTTGAAGGAAATCAAGATATTTTAATATAAATCCTAATTTTAGTTTGATTCCTATTTAAACTCTTTTAAAAGTATAATACATAATCACAGAGCTTTTACCACACAATGAGAGAATAGGTTTTTCATTAAGTCTTTAACATATCAAGAATGTAGTGGAAATAAGACTTCTTGGTGAGAATATGCATTAGTATCATCTTCATGAAAGTCAGGCTTGCAAAATTTATTAAAGTTTAAGCTCTACATGTTTGACTCAGCTATCCTACTTAGAAATTGAAGCCACAAAATAAAGAATGAAAGGTGCAAATTACAAAAGTTTCTGAAGACATCTCTTCCAAGGAGTTTTCTGTTACGAGTTGCATAGATACTGGCTTTAACTGGAGACACTATAAGAACAAAGGAGAGGAGATTATTGAGGGTATTTGTCATAGAACTGATTCCATAGAAAAAGAGAAATTGACCCTGCAGAAGAGAGGTGGGGATGAAGAGGAGGAAGGGGTAATTGTTGGAGGAAAGTCATTGAGTAGGTGAAGTGATGAGATTCTGATCCCTGGTGGATAAAGGTCTTCGTGGGAAGCAGGGATTCTTTGTCATATATGGAGAGAGCATGGAAGCAATATAGATGCAAGGAGGTTATAGATTTTGTGGAAGATGAACCATTTGTGCCCAATATGTCACAATGACTGAGATATTTGCTGAGATAATCATCTCATAATGAGCAGAGAGATGTTGAGACAAATATTGGGGAGTAAAATAATGAATTTTTACTTTGGGGGAGTAAAAATTCCCAAAAGATGGGGAAGTAAAAGAATGATTTTACCTCTCTTCGCAAGATTTGGGAAGGGAAATGCAAATTCAGTGGGGTTTCCAGGCATTGCTGAATGGCCAACTGAAACTTGAAGTCCATCTATTTAAAGTGGGCTGCTCAGCCAGGTAGTAACATTATGTGAAGAAGTATTAACTACTCAGATGCAAATGTAGAGCTCATGGCTATTAGGTTTAAAAAGGGTTAACAGTTTTTCTGATGAGTATAGTAGAGGTAGAAGGGCAAGAGAGTGATGATGGCTTGAAAGGAGGAGATTTGATGCTGTTCCATGAAATCTAATCTAGGAAGGGAGTAATGTGAAATTATGAGGTGATGATAATTAGCAAAGAAACAACGAAAGTGCCAGTGGATAGGGGATTTCCATGGAATGGAACAATCATTGCTGTGAGAGTTTCAGTAAGACAGCTCAGAGATGGAAATCATCTTTTATTTATGTCAATGGAACAAGGACCATAAAGCAAATTGTGGAATGACAAGAATAAATAAACACTCATTCAACTGTGGCCTACGTTTTTTAACTCTTTTTAGAGATGGAAAGGATAAAATGAACTTAGCTACAATAGGTTCAGTGAAGAATGGTATTTTCCAAAAGAGTGTAGTCTATGTGATTTGCCAGAAAAAGAAACAAGTTCTCTATTTAGGCAAATTTAGGAGCAACAAAGACCTGTTGTAGAGAGTCAGTGTATATGTGCCATAGTAAGTTAACTAGCTGAAAACTAACTTCGTATCCAAGCAGTACTATACATATTTCCCTTTACAGACTTGGAAAATAAGAAAGCCAGTTACTCAGCATGACTCATTATTCATCTTGTCCTGAATGTGGCATACTTCTCAAAATTCAGAGACCCTGTTGAAATCTCAAGGGCAGTTCACTTTTGGCTCAGAGTGTGAGCAAGGTGGGACATGGCCCTTCATCCTTTGATCATATAAATCCAAATCAATAAGGGCCATTCTGGAACAGAATGGATGTGCAAATTTCAAAAGGGAGATGAATCAGTATGCTTAGATAAATACTATTTCAGCATTTCTCCAATTTCTCCTAAGTGAGAAGAATGGTGAATCCGTGTAGACGTCTACTCAGCACAAGTCATGCTCTTCCTGTGCAACAATTTTCCTTTCTAATGTATAAGAAAGGACTGGAGATGAGATCTTAGAGAGATGTTTTAGTAATGGTGAGATCACTGAAAACTATCAAGACCAGAAAGACATGACTTTTCATGTGGAGCTAGTTATTTTAGGGTGAAGATTTTTGAAACTCACTTTTATTTTTTAAAGTTGTATGAAATTAGTTCTAAGCACGTATTCCTCCCTCTGCTGTTGATCTCCACCCTATCTCCCTACCATCAATTAAATATATTGTTAGATTTATATATTTTACTGTCTTATTTTGCTACTACTCCCTAACTCTACACACACTTAGAGACTTTTAGTGGCTCTCATTGCTACAGAAAATAATACAAAATTCTTTCAGTGTGGTATTCAAGGTTCATTCACCGACTCACAATTTATAAAATACTTGCAATATGCCAAATCCTGTTCTAAGAAATGCAATGGTGAACTAGATAAAATGTCTCTGTGTATAGAGTTTACTTTCAAATGGGAGGTGGGGTTGTTTTCATCCCTTATTCCTTCCTATGTCCATTGTTAAGCACAATTATTGGCATAAAAGAGGTTTTTAATACCCATTTTTAGACTGCATTCTAGCCTGGGCAATAGAACAAGAATCCTGTTCCCTCTCCCTCTTTCTCTTCCTCTTTCTTTCTCTCTTACATTCTTTTTTTTCTTTCTTTCACTCTTTCTTTCTTTCCTCTCTTTTTCTTTCTTTCAAAAATAAAAAATAAAAAAAAAAAGGGAGGTGGGAGGAGTAAAACAGAGACCATTTCAGCAATGTTAAAGTCACATAGAGACATTAAAACAGTGTGATACACATGATTTCACATCATATTTTAAACAATGTTATGAAGAAGGAAAATTATCATTTTCACTTTGCAGTTAAGAAAATTGGGCCTGGGTGCAATGGCTCACTCCTATTAATCTAAGCACTTCGGGAGGCCAACGCAGGAGGATTGCTTGAGGTCAGGAATTCAAGGCCAGCCTGGGCAACATAGCAAGACCCTGTCTTTACATAAAATAAAAATATTAGCTGGCATGGTGGCACACACCTGTAGTTCCAGCTACTCAGGAAGCTGAGGCAGGAGGATCGCTTGAGCCCAGAGCTGTGATCACACCACTGCACTTCAACCTCGGCAATAGCCTGTTTCTGGAAAAAAAAAAAAAAAAGAAAAGAAAATTTAGATTCAGAATAAGTAATCTCTTTGTTCTCTTTCAGAAACAGTCAGCAAGAGATGGAGTCAATAATTGAATCCATCTCTGTCTGACTCCACAGAGATGGATTCAAACCTTAGTGTCTTAGCCACTAAGCTGATACCTTCCAAACACTGATTGTATTCAGATGTTTGCAAAACGTTACCTTTGCCACTCTGCAAAGCCACATAAGTCATGTTCAGAATAAAAAAGCTTTAATGAATCATACGGCTTATTTTTGTACTTGAAATTAGAATAATTGAATATAAAAGAGTTTTTAGAAATAGTTTTCATTTTTGTTGATTTTTTGTAATGTTATACATATTGTTTATTTCTCAAAAATAATGTGATTTTTCTTGCTTGTTTGTTTTGTTGATTTACTGTTTTAAATCCTGGGAATCCTGAGGAACCAAGTGCATTTTCCACTTGGAATAAAACCACAGTGTGCTAAACTTACTAAAACAGTTGGTGGAAACCCATACTAAATATAACTTTCAAAATTCATACATAATTCGGTCACTGTACTTGTTTATGATATTTATTCGAGTCAAATATCATATCAAAGTTGCAACTAACTTTAGACTTAGAGAGAGGATTATAACTTTAGTCTACCAAAGAAATAACCAAATAAGAACTTGATATGGGTTGTTTAAAAGTGGCTCAATTTGAAAATTCCCAAGTTGGAAAAATGATTCATAGCTGGATGCTTTGGAGAGGAAAGTAAACACGTTGCTATTTTGCTAAGCAATGAAGAAAACATAAGTTTACATGTAAGGCATGTAAACCCAGAATCCTCTAGCATTACGTTTTCACAAGTTGAAAATCTTTCCAACCTGACAGGTACAATTATCATTTGTAACTAAAAAAATGCATAAGGACAGATTAATCAAGTCTGAAAACAAAATATGAAAGCACTTTTCAGTATCTTTCCTTGTACATCAAACATATATATAGCACAGCCTGAATGTGTATCTTTACAGTACAAACTGTCACAGATATTTTCAGATACTTTTATCAGAAATGTTAAGGCAACATAAATGTCCATGTGAAGAAAGGAATTTTCCTTTGTTGAAGAAAAGAAAAAATTGTTTTGGTTTGGTGGCTTTATTTGATTTGGCTTGACTAGCTTTTAATTTAGAAATATGAAGATAGATTTTCACCTTAAGAGATAATTTATAGAAAGAGGCACATTATTCAATTGGTCAAGCTACAAAGGCTTACATTAACCTAATTGTATAGTTTGCATTAAGATGTAGTGTACTGTTCAAGGTAAGTGATTTTAGTAAGATAGGAATAGACCATAGTTTCCCCTAGTCTTTTCGTGTCTGTTTCCCTATTTCTTGATTTCCTGGCTTTAAATATGTGTAGATTTCTAGGAAGGACCTCGTAGATCATCTAGCGCTGAGATTTTTATTTCGGCATTCATGAACAGACTTCAGAAAGGATACAAAGACCCTTCTAAAGTTGGGCAGCGTTCATTGCTACATAGGTATGATCATTCCTGTAGACGATCCAGGTCATCACTATTTTTACCGGGATGGATTACAGCAACAAAATCCCCGTTGATTTTGTCTGTGCATTTGTTTTGTTTCTCACCTCTAGCCATGCTCCTCTTATCTCATTAACATTCTCAAAAAGTTCTGTATGCCCCAATAATTAAGAACAAAATTCTATACCAACACATACTCACTTTATAAATGAGGAAACTGAGGCCCAGAGAAGTAAACTAAGATTAAGCAAAAGTATTCATTATGCCAATCTGAAGGTCTGTACCTAAGTCTTTTAAATTCAGTGCTTAGTATCCAAAAAAATTAGTTTTTAACCCCAAATATCACATTTTGTTTGGATGTTCTTTATATAGGAAGAATTATGGAATTGAATTTTAAAGCAAAAGGAAAATCACTAATATGCCTGGGAGTAGACAGATGAAGTAAGGTGTTACTAAGATTTCTGAACCTGATACCTAATGATACACATTTTCTTGGAAACTGCCTTAAGACATAGTACATTTTTTTGTTCAAATTTTAGGCACCAACCAATTATGGAGATACATAAATTAGGAAAAAAATGCCTAAAAGGTATTAAGGTGCAGGTTGTGTCTTGAGTTGCCCAAGCCAGAAGTTTGTGAGTCACCTTTGTTTTTCTTTTTTTTATTATTATACTTTAAGTTCTGGGGTACATGTGCAGAACATGCAGGTTTGTTACATAGGTAGGCACATGCCATGGTGGTTTGCTGCATCCGTCACCCCATCATCTACATTAGGTATTTCTCCTAATGCTGTCCCTCCCCTAGTCCCCTACCCACTGCTATCCTTCCCTTACCCTCTGCCCCACCCCATAACAGGCCCCAGTGTGTGATGTTCCCCTCCCTGTGTCCATTTGTTCTCATTGTTCAACACCTACATATGAGTGAGAATATGCGGTGTTTGGTTATTTTCCGGTATGCTTCCTCACATGCCAGTTGTAATTTCTCTCTACTTCTGCACCTCGTTTTTATCCCATCTGCTGTCATCTTAGTTCATGCCATCATCCCTTTTTTACCTGGATGACAGCAAAAACGTCCTTATTGCTTTTGTTTATTTTTTCACTTATTTGTTTTGTTTTTTACTTCTAGTCATGCCTCTCTTATCTTCATTCATTCACTATCAATATTATCTTGCCAAAAGTCTTCCTTCAAAACAGAACCTATATCCTTTTATGTTTCTTTACCTGGATGGTCCATTTTCTTACCACATCCAGAAAGCAACACTACCTACCAGTCATTCTGACACACACTCATACTCCTGAATTTGCCAGACTTTTTCAGGCCTTTACACCTTGGCTTCCCAGTTTCTTTGCATGGAAATCTTCCCCACCCCTTTCGACCACTGAGACTCAGCTCAAGCATCCTCTGATTTTGAGTATTTCTGGACCCCTCCCCAACCCCATAATGACACTGATTCAAGTGTCTCTTCTCTGAAATTCTGTGACAGCACCATCAGAACAGTGGGTGTACTGGAATGTCACTGATTCTCATTCTGTGTCCCCAAGCACACTGAACTTCATACAGTGACCATGCGCTACTCATCTTTATAACCTGAAAGCATAGTGTTAAGTAGAAAGGAAGAACAGAATAGGTAAACCTTAAATTTAAGTATTTATCAAGTCTCTTTGTCTTTTGCACCAAAGTCATCATGCTGATTATACATCTTATTCAATATCTGCATATTAGGAAATAATATATCCTAATTATTTTCAGAATGGAAGTTGTACAGTGTGTCTATTAGCCAGAATTGAATGTAGTGGGTATTGAATGCACTTCTAAAAATGTATTTGTAAGAAGACTTTAATATAACAGTAACTTAGTATAGGAGCAAAATCATTAAAAGCAGGCTATTCTGAGACAGACCACTGGGGGTCCAAATCCTAGCTCTGCCACTAACTTTGTGGCTTGCATTAAATGTATTTAAACATCCTGCCTTAGTTGTTCATCAGACTTATAAGAAACAATCAGTATTATCAGCTAACATTCTTAGTGCTTTCTATAAAGCTGGGAACTATACTAAATACTTTCCATGCATCATGTCTTTTTAACTTCAAAACATATCCGCGTTTTACAGAAATGAAGACTGAGGTACAGAGTACTTAATGACTTTCTCAATTTCATCCAACCACAAAATGCAAAATCAGAATTTAAGCCTAATTAGTTAATGTCTTAAAATACTATAACATATATGAAATAATCAGTGTACTATGTTCTGAGGAAGAATTTTATTTACAAACATATAATCTCTTTTTTAATACAATAAATTTCCATTTGAAATGTTTATTGTGTTATTTCCATGTATGAAAAACCAGACTGGGTATGGTGCCTCATCCCAGCAATCTGAGAGGCCAAAGAGGGCGGATTGCTCAAGTCTAGAAGTTCAAGATCAGTCTAGTTCAAAACGAACATGACAAAACCCTGTCTCTAAAAAAATTACAAAAATTAGCCAGACACGGTGGCATGAACCTGTAGTCCCTGCTACTCAGGAAACTGAGGCAGGAGGATCACTTGAGCCCTGGAGGTCAAGGCTACAGTGAGCTGTGATCAGGTCACTGCACTCTAGCTGGGCAACAGAGTAAGAACTTGTCTCAAAGGAAGATAGAAAAGAAAAAGGTAAAATAAAGCACAGGATGCATATACTCAAATTCAGTGATGATTTCAAACATTATCCTGTTTTAGTAACAATTTAAAATCAAAAGACAACAATTTAAGTAATATTTCAAAACATATATAACAATGGAATCAAGTAGATATTTATAGAGACTACGACTGCATCCCTGAAATATTCCAGAGAACCTTCAGAGTGATAAAACTTCCACGGTTTTATCTCATTAGTTTATTCATTAAAATTTTTGCGCTATATGTAGGATAAGAATTACTATATTCATTTTGTATGTGGTAATACTGAGGCCCAGAAGGGTGGAGTGCTCACATCTTTTGTAAAAAAGCAAAGTCTACAATTTATGTTTCATAGCTCCCAACTCCATACTGCTTAGCACTGAGAAATAGGAGATAACCATTTTTATGTAATAAAAATGATCCATTAGGACCCCAAAGTCTTTTTTAAAAAAAAAACCGAAATGCTCCCTCTTTGCTCTCCAGCTTCTTTGCCTTGCATCCACCAGGTCCATTCCTGTCAAATCACACCCCCACCTCTGTCCCTAGCTCTCCTTCCACTCTCCCACTCCAGAGTCCCAGGAATTCATTCCTTAAGCTGCATGTGTGAAGTTTTGGAAAGCAAAATAAGTAGAACACAGAGTTTCCAATAAAGCACATTAATATTTTCAAGTTTGACCAGATTTATTTGAAACCTGGTGCATGTTTATAAAGCCAGCCTGGCATCTGGCATTCGTTACAAGGGTAACTCAGCTTTAAAAATGCCTCCCAGCCCTGTGGCAAGCCAAGTCATACCCAATTAATGAGAAGTCAAGCTGCTAGCTTCTCTCAAAGCTAACCAGATGCCGCATGCTGCTGGTTCATCTACCCCTAGAATATTAACAAAGTGTTGACACTGCCGTGATTTGTATTTGGATCCAGATGACAAAATAGTGTTGTAATACCACCAAGTTAAATGATGATCCCTAAGCCAGAACATCTGTTTTTGTGGGTCCCCTGACCTTCTGAGTAACTTTTTTTTTTTAATATTGTGTGTATATGCAGTATCTGTGGTTTTATAGAGGACATAGGATTCTGTTACAATGCTACATGGAGAGCTAACACATAGGCCACAGCATTTAGACTCCAAAACAATTTTCGTACATGCTTGAATAGTAAAGCAGGAAGCATGAAATAAAAGTTATGTGGATGAAAGCTGTATATTTAATTCTCGCTGCATGCTTACAGTTGTTTAGGGTAAAAATTCAAATATTCTAACTATTAGTCTAGATTGGCAGAGAAGGTCTATATATGTGTATTTCAATTCTTCCCCAAAATGGGATGTTGATGCACTGGGTTTCTGCATATTTTGAGAGATCTCAGACTCAACCAAGGTGTTTCCAAACCTGATAATTACCTTCATATATTTTAATATTCCCCTAGACATAAACACTGTGACAGCTGCAACGTCCTCTAAGAAGAAGTATGAAATACCCTTGGGGTGGGAATTCTAATGAAATATTCAAATCTTTTTATAGCAGAGATAGGAAATTAACAAAAAACAAAAGTCATATTTTTCATTTTCAGTTACGTTTTTCTTAAGCTAGCAGGAGTTTCCCTAGGGATGCAGGTTTAATTTTAAGCTGATACTCTTTGGACAACAATATGAGGTTTGAAGGAAGGACAAAAATTAATATTAAAATTATCTCATCTCTCTAGGATTATGTTTTATTTTTTCCCTTCTTTACTGGTGTTACATAAGAAGAAATATATATTTGGTCTCTGCTTTCGCCTTCTCTTGTCCCATAGCAAGGACTGGTTGCTAGGGGACCCAAGCATGTGATTAATGGGTTACAACCTTCCCTCTCCCCACCTCTCTTCAGAAAGGGGTGAGGGACTAGAGGTTGAGTTAATTGTTAATGGCCAATGACTTAATCAACAATGGCTATTAATGAGCCCTCCATGAAAATCCTAACCAAAGTGTTTGGTGAGCTTCCGGTTGCTGAAGACGTGGAGGTGCTGGGAGGGTGGCCATCTGGAGGGGGCATGGGAGAGCCATACTTTGCCCTCTGCATCTCTTCCATCTGGCTGTTTTTGAGTTGTATTCTTTAATGACTGATATTCTGGTAAGTAAATTGATTTCCTGAGTTCTGTGAGCCATTTTGGCAAATTATTGAACATGAGAGGGGAATGAGAACCTTCAATTTCTAGCCACAATCACAGGTGAGAACCTGGACTTGGCAATTGCTCTCTGAAGTGGAGGAAGTCTTGCAGGGCTGAGTTGTTAGCCTGTGGCATCTGACACTAACTCCAGGTGGACAGTGCCAGAACTAAGTTAAATTCTATTAGGACACCTAGTCAATGTCAGATGAGAAGTGGAGAACTGCTTGGTGTGGAGAAAAGAAAACCCCACATACTTGGTATCAGAAGTGAAGTAATGAGAGTAATAATAAAGTAGAAAAAAACAAATTTTCTTTCAACTGGCATGTTTTAATTTTGTGATAATCTTAGAAATATTCTGTTTCCCAATTCTGCAAGATTCCAGAAATTTCAGATTAAGTAAATTTACATTCTTTAAAAAACTCTTTTGAAATGAATATATCCTTTTCTAGTTGGAGTGTTTACTTAACATAATTTACCTTATTTTATTTATAAGTATGGAGCACAGATGAGACCATAGTCCAATACAGAGATGCTGTAAATGAGTTGTGTAAAAATTGCTTTTCTTATTCTTCAACAGAAGAAGTGGTGTTCCCAAGAAGAGTACCTTAATCTTGTAGTCTTAATATGGTAGTCTGCTCTTTTCTTTTTTTTTTTTTTTGAGACAGAGTCTCGTTCTGTCACCAGGTGCCAAGCTGGAGTGCAGTGGCGCAATCTTGGCTCACTGCAACCTCCGCCTCCCAGGGTCAAGCAGTTCTCCTGCGTCAGCCTCCCAAGTAGCTGGGACTACAGGCGCACGCCACCATGCCCAGCCAACTTTTGTGTTTTTAATAGAGACGGGATTTCACCATTTTGGCCAGGATGGTCTTGATCTCTTGACCTCGTGATCCAACCGCCTCTGCCTCCCAAGGTAGTCTGCTCTTAACTGCAACTGGTAGGTAGGATCAGTCTTTCTGCCTCCTCATAAGGCTGCAGACATTATTCTTTATACTAAATGATGCTTGCCTCTATTTAATTTGGCATTTTGTCGTTTATGTATGGCTCTTTGCAACATGGGCATAAATCCTGACTCCTCCCAAATATTAGAAAGGGACCATGCCACATATTGCTTTTACTATTTAAAAATAGCCATTCTAACAAGGGATACCCAAGGGAATATTAGGGATATTGAGAATAAATTATGGTTATGTTGAATTTATTCTTAGTGCTGTAAGTTCCTCTAAGTACAGAACAATTTTTCTTTCTTCAAGGAGGGCAAGCAAGAGGAAAAAAGGAATGATAGAAAAGAGAAGAAAGTGATTAGGAGGGAAATAAGAAGGAGAGAAAGGGATGATCGCTTGCCAAGCCACTAGGCTGAGTACTTTGGTATCTAATCATCTCAGTAAACCTCATGTTTGTATCTGTGCTTTAGAGAAGAGGCAACTGAGTTTCCAAGAAGTTGAGTAACCAACTGGGCCAGAATTTGATTTCAAATGCCATACTCTTTACCCAGTGAGGCCTCAGCTTTTATTGAAAGGCATAGAATCAAGAAAGTAACTTAATATTGCTTTGCATTTCATATAGATGACAAGTCCATGTAGAAAATAGAACAATTTTGGTATATTAAAAGAAAAAAAACTTTGAGAAACTTTTCTTTTTAGAACTCTGAATGTGTTTCTTTCTAGATCTTCAATTTTCAGTACTTGTTCATTCTTTATTTACAAATGCCTTGTTTCAGAAATCTCCTATAATTCTTCTATTGCTAACATTAGTATTTCCTGTCCCCATATGTTCTATCCCCTTCAGAAATCCTTTGTTGTTGGTGGCCTACAGAGTAAATTTTTGTTCTTTTTCATTACAAAAGTTTAATGTTCGTATTTCTTGCTCACATGCCTCTTTCCACCACCATCTTTCACTTGCCTAGACATCAACAAAGAAAATCTCACAAAAGAATTGTTTTTCTTAATGCATCCCCCGTATCATTATGAAATCATTGATCCACAATATATTTGAGTTTATCAGCCATATTTTCTCTTTAATACACAGAAGTGACTTTTAGTAATAATAACTTGTTTGGATTAACACCGTAAAAGCCAGACTTTATTTACTTAACAAATATCCATTGAATCTTTTTACCTGCTACATAATGGTCTAAGTTCTGTAGAATTCACAGCAAAAAAAAAAAAAAAGCTGAGAGAGACTCTTTTCTAGTTAAACAAAATAAACAAAAGAAAACCTTTTAAAGATTGCACAAAATCATAGCAAAGGCATTTGCCATATTTTATCCAGACCTGACATCATTTTGCTATATTCAGGGAGTCTAGGGAATTAGTGTGTTTATGCCTGCAACTAAAAATTGCCCATGTTCCTTAAAATTCATTCTTCTAGTAGCTGGAAGTGCACAACTGGCAGTAATCATGATATGAAAGACATATTTAATCACTGAAAATGATAGATTTTTTAAACTTGCTTTATACATAAACAGTGGAGGTTGGTGTAGGGGCAAGAAGAAAATACAGGATAAAGAATGTTCAGAAGACTTATGAAATATTATTCTAAAACTTTCCATTTCCAAGAGTTAGTTTGGATGGAAACAGGTGGCATTTGGTTACATTAATAAGTTCTTTAGTAGTGATTTTCAAGATTTTAGTGCTTCCACCACCCGAGCAGTATACACTATTCCCAATATATATTCTTTTATACCTGAGTCCGCAAAGTCCATTGTATCATTTTTATCCCTTCATGTCCTCATAGCTTAGCTCCTACTTAATGAGTGAGAACATACGATGTTTGGTTTTCCATTTCTAAGTCACTTTACTTAGAATAATGATCTCCAATTCCATCCAGGTTGCTATAAATGCCATGATTTCATTCCTTTTTATGACCGAGTAGTATTTCTTGGTATACACACACCACATTTTCTTTATCCACTCATTGATGGATGGGCATTTGGTTCCATATTTTTGCAATTACAAATTGTGCTGCCATAAACATGCATGTGCAATTATCTTTTTTGTAAAATGACTTCTCTTCCTCTGGGTAGATACCCAGGAGTGGGATTGCTGGATCAAATGGTAGTTCTACTTTTAGTCATTTAAGGAATTGTCACAGTTTTTCATAGTGGTTGCACTAGTTTACATTCCCACCAACAATTCCTTTGTGTCAATACCCAGAAGTGGGATTGATGGATCATATGGTGGTTCTTTCTTAATTTTTTGAAGAGTGTCCATACTGTTTTCCATAATATCTGGAACATATTCCCACCAAAAGGTATAATGATTCTTTTTTCTCCACATTCTCACCAACACTTGTTATCTTGTTTCTTTTTAAAAATTGCCATTCTAACAAGTGTAACATAATATCTCCTTGTGATTTTCATATGCATTTCTCCAATTAGTGGTGTTGAGCATCTTTTTATATACCTGGTGGCCATTTATATCTCTTCTTCATAAAATTTTTATTTAGGTCCTTTGCTCACTTTTAATCTGATGATTTGCCTTCTGCTATTGAGTTTTATGGGCTATATTTTACATGTTAACCATGTATAGGATATATTAAATCTGTAAGTTTGCAAATATTTTCTCACATTCCATAGGTTGCCTTCTTATTTTGCTGATTGTTTCCTTTACTGTGCAGAAAATTTTTACTTTTAATGAAGTTTCCCATATTATTTTTTATTTTCTTGCCTATGCTTTTAGTGCCATATCCAAAAAAATCATTGCCAAGTTCAATATTGTCAACTTTTTCCACATATTTTCTTCTAGGAGTTTTATAGAGTCAGATATAATGTTTTAAACTTGTATTCACAATGGGTTGATTTTTGCATGTCATATAAGATATGCATCCAATTTCATAATTTTTTTTGCATGTGAATATCTGATTTTGCCACCACCATTTGTTCAATGATGGTGTTCAAAACACTATCATTTTCTAATTATGTACTCTTGGCACCTTGTTGAAGATTCACTGACTATACGACATTTGGTTTTCCACTTACAATGGAAATGCCCAGAAATGAACTCATATATATATATATAGAGAGAGAGAGAGAGAAAGAGAGAGAGAGAGTCATATATATATATATGACTAACTATATATATATAGTATATACATAGTATATATATAGTATATACATAGTATATATAGTATATGTATACTATATATACTATATATATTATACTATATATATATAGTATACTATATATACTATATATATTATACTATATATATATTTTTATATCTATATATATTATACTATATATATATATAGTATACTATATATACTATATATATTATAATATATATATATATATATTTTTATATTCAACTTATTTATTGTCTCAGCTGTATTCATACACCAGGTACTGTATCATACGTATTATCTTTCACACCAAAGCTTTAAAGCATTTTCACACAAATTATTTTTTTTTGTTTGTTACATAATCTTTTTTTTTTAACTTTTTTTTTAAATTGTATTTTATGTTTTGGGGTACATGTGAAGAACATGCAAGATTGTTACATAGGTACACACATGGCAGTGTGATTTGCTGCTTTCCTCCCCTTCACCTGTATCTGGCTTTTCTTCCCATGCTATCTCTCCCCACCTCCCCACCTCCCACTGTCCCTCCCCTATTTCCCCCCCAACAGACCCCTGTGTGTAGTGCTCCCCTCCC
>CAUYLG010041988.1:0-33681 GCA_963573385.1 Cacajao melanocephalus | reverse complement strand
TGAGACTTTGCTGAAGTTGCTTATCAGTTTTAGGAGATTTTGGGCTGAGATGATGGGGTCTTCTAAATATACAATCATGTTGTCTGCAAACAGAGACAATTTGACTTCCTCTTTTCCTATTTGAATACCCTTTATTTCTTTTTCTTGACTGATTGCTGGAGGTACGAGTTTTGCCTTGAGTTAAGATAACTAGGTATAAAATTTTCTTGAAGTTTTTCAGCAAATATTCCTTTAGTTACTCCTTTGTTATATTCCTACTCAATTATTATAACATTTTAAAATTTCTATTTGGACTCAAAGATTGTGCTTTTAAATGTGTAGTAACTGTTATTTTTTCTATAATATCAGGGTATTATGAGTATTGATGGAGTGAGCAAACCATTTATCTTGTAGGAGGCAGTATGGGTGTAGAATACCAGCACAGCTAGATCAATTCAGTCATTGTAACAGTCACCATAACAAACCAAAGAAACAGAAGCCAAGAGAATTCATTTGCACTGAAAGGATGTTTGGGGATAGAGTTATCATAGAATGACCTCAGGCTGTCACAGATAGGTTGTTCATTTTGAGACCCTGCACACAGATTTGTCTTCTAGAACAGAAAGCAGAAAAAAGAAA
This sequence comes from Cacajao melanocephalus, assembly GCA_963573385.1. NCBI lineage: Eukaryota > Metazoa > Chordata > Mammalia > Primates > Pitheciidae > Cacajao > Cacajao melanocephalus. The sequence goes on along the minus strand of CAUYLG010041988.1, from coordinate 33,063 downwards.
AGAATATAGCTATGAAAACGTACAAAGAATAGATTCTCTAATGTCTTTTCATGTCTTCTGTAGTAAGCAGTTTGGGCTGCCGTGTTTGTGGAGGGTGCTGTGTTCAGTGGCAATCTGTTTAAATGCTTCCTCTGCTATTGTTTCTGTAGATGTAGTGTCAGGTTAAGCAGAATTTTGGAATTCTGGAAGTGGCAGCAATAAGGGGCAAAGACCCTGCAAATTGAGCTTAAATAAGCCTGTTAAAGTAAAAAAGAAATTGAAAATTTTAAAATTTTAAAAAGGAATAAGGAAGAGGAAATAGACATATAAAAATATTGACAATGTTTTTTGCAACATTGTTTTTTTCTTACGGTCTATTTCTGGATACCATGTGTTTTAGAATAAGTTTAGCTGTTATAACAGACGGACCTTAAGATGTTAGTGGCTTACCACATTAAAAATTCATTTCTTATGCGTAGTGACAGGCAAGGCTTCTTGCAGGAAGCCAGACTGATGGAGCCTCTGCCATCTTTAACATGTGTGTCCCAAAGCTGTCCTGGGCATGGACACACAGCCATAGATAAGAAAAGAGCGGAGGGTCAGATGGGAGGATTTTTTTGACCATTACTGGAGGTTTAGGATTTTATGATTTAAATCACTTCTGACCACATTCCTTTGACAAGAGTCGAGTCATATGTTCATACCTAACTGCAAGAGAGAGAGAGAAATGTAGCTGTGGGCTCAGAAGGAAAGGTAAACAAGTTCGGTGAATAGCCAGTCTCCACTGCCCTACTGGAAATAATTCCTGAAGAAATAGAAAGAACCAGAAATCATCAGAGAAATGTACATCGGTATATCACTTGGGAATAATGTGACCTCAGTCTTGTAACATGTTAGAGAAGAACATTCATTAAAAGTATTATCACTGGAAACCTTGAAAAGAAAACAAATAATTAAAGAGGCTTAGTTAAAAAAAAGGGACATAAAAGTTAAAGGGTGCTGTGTAAAAAGAGAAGGGTCTCAATACTAGGTCATGAGACCCAGGCCTTTCAGATTACTTCATAGTCTCATTGATAATGAGGACTTTTTATCTTTCAGCATTTTCCAAATCTTCAAGCACCAATATTCATTGTTACGGCCTTCTCTTTCCTTGTGCTGTTTCTCTTGCCATAGAGTGGCTTAGATATATAACAGTATTGGGTCCAGGGTAACTTCCTCAATTAAGGACAGTTTTGGTTATCTACCTGGTTCCATATTCCCAGTTGTTTCAGGATGAAGTTTAATTTTTAGCAGTGTTTCTGTGAAAAAAAGAGATGAACACTTTAGAGTTAGTTTCATGAGGTTTGAAGAGTGAGTCACTGCCATTCTTATGGTAGGAAACAGGATAAAATGTTTAAGGTGAGAGTTTAAGACTGAATCCCTTGTCTCCCCAGGATACTTGATAGATAAAATTAAATTTGCTTCTTTTCAAATTAAAAAATAAAAACCAAAATAGATGGTACAAGGCAGTCAAAACTTTTAAAAAGAAAATTTAAAAGGAATTCCTCAGTTTTAAAAGTCTTTGCTGTTAGTTGATGATTGGACACCTGTGTACCGTTCCAATGTCCAATCTACTAACAAATAGGGTGTATGTCACTGCTTCCTGTTTTACTTTCTTATGACCAAATACTTAGTCATGCTGCCGAATTCCTAGGGCTGTCTGCGTGTGCAGACCTGTAAATATCTTATGGGACAAATTGTGGAAGTAACTGTATGATTCTTGCAGATTTGTGAAGCCATAACTAGCCATATTCAAGAAGGCCACTTGAAAATAAAGTGCTGTTGCAAAGCAGCTTAGACACATTTTGAATGTTAATATTTTGAAAAAGATCAAATGAGTGGTTTGAATGATTATTGTTTCCTCGTGAATGGCTAAACATTTAATAATCTTTGGCAGCATGTGATCAGAGAAGGACTCAATGTTCCCATTCTTCCAAGCTAGCTACTTAAAATGCTGTGGTTCCTCTTATACAAAGGGTGGCTTCTGCATAATTCTAATTATGTGGACACCATGAAGCTGGCCTACATTTGGCCTAAGTTAACTAAGTGCTGTGTTTGGTCTGAACTGGGTCATGGACTATAATATGGAGAGAATCCCCTTCTTTAGTTATTAAATAAGTTTTTGTTTCTGCTTTGTTGGAATTAAAAAGACATCAAGATGTGGAATCTAAAGAGTTCTGGGTTACCTACATGTTCTTATGTCTTTAAAAATTATTAATGATATATTTATTATGCTTTTTGAAATAAGTTCTCATGCATCCTTAAGATTTGCATAGGGTTAAATGAAATAAAACATGCATCTTTTGTTACTTGCTGATATTTTTGGCCTCAAAGATATACATGCAAACACACACACATATCTCTAGTTCTTATTTCTGCATAATTTTGAAAGAAGGTATTTCTGTGTCGTTAAGGAAAGAATAAAGGATGGAATATAGAATTCAGAGACAGGAGAGACATTAAAGAATTGTTAGTAATTAGTTCCTACAGTTATTTAAAAGATAATGCCCATTCACACACTGATTCATTCATCAAACTAATACTGAGTGTCTAATATGTACCACACCCTCGGCTATATGATGAGGATAAATGGCAAATAAGACATGGCTTTTGTTTTCAAGGACCTTATCATCTAGAGAGAAACAAAACAAAACAAAAACATAGGAATCATGTGAGAGAAGTATGCTCAGTATATGCCCAGGTACAGTGGGAGAACAGTAGAGAATACAATCCAGATTTAGATGTGGAGGGCATCAGGAATGCCTCTGGATCTGAGATCAGTCAAGGATTTGTCTTGACTGAAAAATTGAAGTCGTGTGTATTTTCTAAGTGGTTAGCATTTTCAGTGCCTTTGGAACCCAAGAAAAAACTGGCATTTTGGGAAGTGGTGTATGAAATAAAGCTGAAATGTAAATTTCCAGAAGGAGATTAGGAAGTAACTAGTAAAAACAGAGATGGGAGCAAGATGAGGCTATGGAGAACTTTGTGTGCCATTCCAAGTGGTTCTTTAAAAGTATGCAGTCTTAGAAGGGCTAAAGGGGCAGGGTGGCATGGTCAGAGGAACATTTGGGAAGATTATCTGTAAAAGGACAAGGAGGACAAATGGGAAGAGAGAGATGATGAGGTCATTGTTGCAACTAATCAGAAGGGACATAAAATGATCTAGAAAGAATGGGCACAGGGGAGATGTAGAGACTGGGGTGGCAGATTTAGGTGGCATTAATGAGGTAGGAATGACAGATGTGTGACGATATAGGAATGAAAAGGAGATAGAAGTGGAGATGGCTCCTAGGCCTCATTCTGGCAAATCATGGTGAGGACACTGGGCTGGAGAAGATGGAAGAGCAGACTTGGGCAGGGGATGATGCTGAGGGCTTCATCTGAGAAACTCTATCAAGGAAGAACTATAAGCTTGCTGGAATAGACATGAGCAGTCACCCAGAGGAAGAAGGGAAGGATTAATCTCCAGTGGGGAGAGAGGGGGACACTGCAGGAGCAGCAACTCAAGAAAAGAAGCCTTTTATGGGAAGCCAAGATTTCTGTTTTGAACTTTTGAGTTTGAGTTATTGGTAAGACAGCTAAGTGGAGATATTTATTGACTTTGGGAGCTACCAAACTCTTCTCACTGTGTCCAAAAATGCTCATTTGCTTGGGACTTTATTCTCTCTACCCTGTATTGCTGGCATGATTGGAATGCATATGTTCCTGCAAAATGACAAATAAGGTAAAGACTAGAAAGAATCCAATGGGTTTACCGATAAAAACAGCCATGGTGATTGCATCACTCAGGGTACTCCAGAGAATCAGAACCATAGGGCATCTATAGAGGTATGGGAATTCATTTTATGGAACTGACACATGCAGTTGTGGGAACTGGTAAGTTCAAAATCTGTAGGGCAGGCCTGAAGGCTGGAACTCAGGCAGAATTTCTGTGTTGAATCTTGAGGTAGAATTCTTTCTTCTCTGGGAAACCTCAGTTTTTGTTCTTAAGGCCTTCAAATGATTGGATGAAGCCCTCCCACATTATTGAGGGAAATCTGCTTTACTCAGTGAACTGATGGTAAACATTAATCACATCCACAAAATATCTTCACAGCAACATCTAGACTAGTATTTGTCCAAACAACTGGGCGCTGTAGCCTAGCCAAGTTTGACACATCAAATTAACCATCACAGTGAGGTTGTAAACAGACACCTCTTCAAGCTCTATTTTCTCAGATCCCTGCTGAACATGCACAGATGTACCCTCATGCTTGTCTTTTATGGCTTTCTTCTCTCTGTAATTCCTTCCTCCTTCTTCCTTTGTCCATTTCCTTGATTCAGCTTTCATATTCTGTGTGCACAACCATATAACTTGGCAGTGTTGTGTAAATATGCATGCCTGATTTGATAAGCTTTCCTGGCTAATGATAATATGATACATTGAATTGAAAGTAAGTCATCAAAAGCCTGTTCACATAGGTCATTTGATGCTACGACCCCATGAAGAAGGCACTGATAAAATAGTGCTATTTTACTTTATAGTTGTTAGTGAGGGCTCAGAGGAGAGTGACAGACTTAGGGCACACATGGCTCAGAAGTGACATGTGGGTCAGCTCTAAGCTGTGGAAGGCTTACATTTTATTTTTCTGTAGCAAATAAATACAGACCCACACACTTTTAGAGAAAAATTACAAAACAATCTCTTTGCTACTGACATATGTGAGAAGGAAACATTCCTGGAAAACTGGCATTTGGAACCCGTGTACAAGAAATTGATTGGTGCTAGCATTTCCGTTGCCCAGCAGCAGGGCTGGCCAAGGACTGAGGGGAGCCTGAGTCAGAAGGGTTTTGAGAGGCAGCCAAAGTAGGCTGCATTGCAGACCACACCAGACAGCCTCACTGTGTGCTCCCCTCCTCCTGGCTTTGGACCTATCAAACCTCACACTGTTCTGTGGAGGAAGAGGAGAGTGGAGATAAAAGAGCTAAAGCATCCATGCAAACTGGCCGAGTCATCACTTCCGTTAAGTAATGAAATCCAGCTGGGCGAGGTGGCTCATGCCTGTAATCCCAGCACTTTGGGAGGCTGAGGCGAGTAGATAACGAAGTCAGGAGTTCGAGACCAGCCTGACCAACATGGTGAAACCGTGTCTCTACTAAAAATACAAAAAAATTAGCTGGGCGTGGTGGCACACGCCTGTAATCCCAGCTAGTCAGGAGGCTGAGGCAGGAGAATTGCCTGACCCTGGGAGGCAGAGGTTGCAGTGAGCCAAGATCATGCCACTGTACTTCAGCCTGGGCAACAGAATGAGATTTTTGTCTCAAAAAAAAAAAAAAAAAAAGAAATCCATATTTGTGCAGCTAGCCCATGAGAAAGAAGGAGAGTATTTGGCAGGCAGAGTAGAAACCCAATCTGGAAACTACAAATTTAAAAACAATTATTTTATATTTTATATCATAAGCTTCCTTCTGGAGGTCTTTGTTAGCAACATCTACGTTATGATGTTCTTCTGGGAGATGAAATGGAAGCATTCTAAGAGCTTTGTGCTGCCCAGAGCACCAGGATTTTATAGGACACGTGAAAGCATACTTCAGTCCTGTACGGCAGACACAGTCTTTTATTCTGATATATAATTTCATTCAACAGTAGTAGACATATATACTTTGTCTCTTGATTTGCAGTTTGGGGAATAATTTCAACTTGCTCGCTTCCAGAGAGCATTATTAACAACCAATTGGCATACAGTCCGGGCTTTTTCACAGGTGAGAGTGAAAATTGAAAGAGTGGATTAGAGAGTTCTCTGCAGGCATGCTGGATAATTTATCACCCTTCTGTGGTAATGGCTGAATGTATATATCTTTCACCATATGTAGCCTTCCATTTAGACTTCTAATCAATGGTGAAGAATAACAACTGGTTTTTAAAAACCATCCCTTGGAGTGGAACTAATCAGCTTGTGGTTTCCTTTCAGGTAGTCTGACCATTATTCAATATGCCCTATGTATATCCTTGGATAGGAAATGACCTAAACTTCCACATCCAGTTATGTGGATTATTTATCCTGATGCCCCCTCCACATCCACCCAACCCTCTACTTTGCATATTAAAGTTAAGCCTCTAATCATTGAATCTTCATGTCTGGAAAGCTGATCTGGAGTTGCCATTACATGCAAACTTACTTTGTACATTATATGGCATGAGTTAAAAAGAAACTATTATACAATTCTTGTATTGCTTACTAGTTTGAGAGTCGTGTGAAAGATGAGGATTTATTCCTTTGTCTGACTAGATCCCCTGGGTTTTGTTAAGAATGTTATTTTCCCATAGGCATTAGCTCCCTTGTTTAGAGGGAAAAAATTCCTTTTTAAATCTTTGGTTTGGTGATATTAATAGAGTTTAAGAGAAGAGAGTTTGAAGAACATAAACAAGCTGAGGGCAATTTTAGATTGTCAGAACATTTTAAACAAAATGAAAAATTGCTTGACCTTGTATCAAATATCATAATTTATAAGGAACTCACTACAGAAATTGTGTATTTCCTATAATACAAAGTTTCTTCTGTGTAGATTTTAATCAGAACCACAAGGCAAATGAATTTGGATTGGGAAACCTCTTTCTATTCATCTTGAAGAAGGAGAAGCTTTTATTTTACCATTAAAAAGTATCCTTAAAAAGTAGGAAATTTCTTTCATCCGTGTTTATTTCTAGAATTTCCAATGCTATCTAGAAATTCCAATAACTAAAGTACCCCAGTCATTTCTAGGTTTCTGTTCTGTTAAAAGTAAATTTAAATAGAAAGTTTTTATTCTTATAAATTTTTATTGGAAATTGATCTGTCTCCTCTCTCCCATAGTGGAGTATTAAGTTTTAATATTTGGTATTTATAAGCTTTTAATTTCTTTTAAACAAACTTCAAAGTGATGGATCTATAGAAATTAGCCAAGATATTGACTTGTCTTGTCAGAATTGTCTTGTAGCTCAAACTTATCTGCTAAGTAGAAAAAAAAAATCTTTCAGAAGGGTATTTTCCTGAAATGTTTATCTTCAAACCATGAAAAGTTTCAGAGTGTATAAAACACTTAATTTATAGAATTGATAGGAGTTCATAGAAAACTTAGAGATTGGGTCCCAGCTAGCTCTTCATTTTTTAAGTTAATGAATTGAAAGTGGAGCCCAAATATGAATTTGAAGAGGGACATTGTCACATGGACAGAACCACTCTGCAGTAATGAAAACGGACACAATGAATGATGATATACTATATGTTGTTGCATCTAAATTAATTCATTTCCAAGGGAATATCTTTCTTAATGCTCCATATATTTAAAAGTTCAATTCATCAAAGTTGTCATGCCATATCTGTTAAAAAGATTCATTTCTTGCTGAACTATAGCCAACAAATTTTCCAGAAATGACATTTTTCACAGTTTATTGTGTCCTCGTCATCCAGGCAAAAACCACATCAAATGTGTTTCTTGAGTGACACTCAAGATGAATGAGAATGTGCATTCTGTTTCCGTATGCAGAGCTTTCAGTTATTTAAGAATAATGAGAACTTTTTGGTAAAGATTTTTTTCAGGTTTCAATCAGCCATAAACTACTACATTTTTGTTTTTTAAATATTTGTGTGGTTAAGGAATGGAATAGCACTACCAAGGGAGTCTATTTTCTATTCTTTAAGTACTGTATTATCCTTTAATTACTCAAATTAAACTTCAAAACTTTGTTAGTCTTTAATTGCTTATGTTTCACCTTAATTTAAATATCAATAGAATTGAGAGAAAGTATGGGAATATATTTTTGAATTAAAATATTTTTAGAAACTATTTTATATTTTATATCACAAGCTTCCTTTTGCTTGTGATTTATTAATAATGATTTATTAACTTTTATTTTATTCTTTTTGGATTATTATTGTTAATGATTGCGCAAGTGAAAGAATAAGAATTTATTATGTAATGACATAAGATCAGTGATGTTTGGTGTAAAAGATATTACTGTCAAAATAAATCAGCTTGTTTTCCCTGCAAAGATTAGAAGGAAACTTGATTCTATAGAATTATTAAATGGGCTAATATTTCTCATTATTTTTTTTACCTGCTATGTACCCTTCATGAAAGGGAGATGTTGAAAACAATTTAGAAATCTGGAAATTTTCTACACCAAAAAACAGGCAGGTTAAAATTCCACTCCCCAGGACCACAAAAGCAAAGAGGTCCCAAATGTTTTGTTTCCTTTCAAAATATGAAAAATCTGAGCCATAATTTGGCTGTATTACTTGACCTCTGTCCTCTAATGGGGACTGCCTTTCACTGTCCGTGCTATCGTAACATGACTGTGCAAACAAGGGGGCCAGATTCTATTGTGCTGTGGATTGTTCATGTGGGGCGTGATACACAGGAGCTAAAGGAGCCCGGAACTGGTGTGCAGCTGCCCTCTGACATTGGTGAAAAATCCTCCCATGCCTAATGGCAGAACCAGATCCCTTTACTGCCTCTGTGAATAAGGACAGTGCTACGTAACTCTCATGTCCTGGTTCATGCTTCATACACCTATATACTCTTTGTGTGTATGTGAATCTGTACATGTGTTGTGTATGAACTGAACTGAAACTTTTCCTTGAACTTTCCTTTCAATGAGAAAAAAATAAATGGCTGAGGTTTGCAGTTTGTCAAAAGGTTTGAAAAGATTGCTTTAGCAGACTTTATTTCTGAAGGTTCATACTGCCTTTCCATCCTTTATAGAGGACCTGGTGGGATAGCCTAATTTACTTCGTGCACACCAATTATTAATACAAATGTCTACCTTGGCCTACTTCCTTTGATTTATACAATTTCAGGGATGGCTAGTCAGCCATGCTCCAGGCGGGATGCAGACCCATTCATGCATGGGGCAAGTGCTTTATTCTCTCCCCAGTAGACTCCGAGCGTGCTGTGGCTACAGCCTATGGAACACTTTCTTTCATCCCTCAGCAGTTATTTAGAATCGTTCAGAAAGAACCTGCGGAGCCTCATCAATAGAGGTAATTTAGCCAGTGGCTCTAAAAATGCTAAGCTACATTTCCTGTCTCAACGGAGAACATTTACACTATAAAAGAAAAGAAATGTATTCAGATACTCTTGATGATAACATTACAGTATCCGATTTAGTCTCAGCATTGCTAATTGTATAATGTTATCTGTTAACATAAATTAAGGTGGTTAATTTCTCAATAACAAATCATTTTATTGCAGTGAGAAGAGAATAATTTAACTAGTTTTCATAACTTGTGCCTCTGTCAAAAGATGTTCCGATTGTTTGGGAAGTATGAGAATAAAGTATGGGAATCTTAAAGTGCACTAACCTCTTTATGTTATTTGTGATTATAACTTTCCCTGTTAAGGAGTTTAGGACTTATTTTTCCTTGTTTCTGTAGCATCACTGCAGTGCCTGGCTTAATAAATGTAGGTTGAATAAAAATTCATGTAAGAATGAATTTTTTAAAAATCAAATGTTTATGGCATGCCTTCCACTGTCGAAGGACTATGTGGTGTAACGTAATAGTTAAAAACTGAGGCTCAGGAATCGGGCAGACCCGAATGTATGTCTCAGTATTTCCACTTACTAGTTGTGTGCTCTTAGACAAGACACTCAACATTTCCTGGTCTCAGTTTCCACTGCTGTAAAATGGGGCCAATAATGGTATCTGCTAATGTCTGCAAAACCAACAACACAGGGCCTGGCGTATTGTAACAGCACCATAAGTGTTAGCTGTTCAAGGAACATGCAGTTTAGTAGAAGAGATAAGATATCAATACCTATATTTTAAGGCAGAATGTAATGTTATAAAAGAATTGAGACAATGATCTGTGGCTATCTGGAAGAAATAAAGTTCCCATCTGCTATAGAAAAGCAGACAAAGTTTTGAAAAGAGGTGAAAGCCTCAGAGCATGGATGGGATTTTGAGAAGTGAATAGCAGGAGGACATGCCAGATTGTGGGGACAGCAGGAACAAAAGTGTGCTGGGAGTCAGGAGCTTATAGCCATTGGAGGGAGGTCATGGGGCTAAGGGTCTCTACAGGGGCTGGAGCCAAGGGCTTTGACTACCAGGCCTAACTATGCCTTGATTTGGTCAAAATGAGATGTCAATATCTTTGATGGAGTAAAGGTCAAGCTTCAAAATGTGGTGAGCCTGTCTTGCTGTAACTTCCTGAGTGCTCCACGTGCCACTGTTCTCCCTCTGGCACTTCAGCAGCACTCAGCTTTCCCAGCTTCTGTCACCCTTAAGGTTTTGTGACCTGGTGGGTGAAATTTATTTGGTCTTGCTACAGAAAGATTCATGTAAATTCTTTTTTTTTTTTTTGAAAAGTATGTGACACTTTAATACATGGCATATAATTATTGAAAGTTGCTTGGCATAAGACAACAGATCTGCATAGTAGTTATCCTGATACACATTGCATAAAATGGAGTTTTGGCTAGGCACAGTGGCTCAGCCTTATAACCCAACACTTTGGGAGGCTGAGGCGGGTGGATCACTTGAGTTCAGTTCAAGACCAGCCTGGGCAACTGATGAAACCCTGTCTTTAAAAACAAATAGAAAACATTAGCTGGGTGTGTGGACCCAGCTACTTGGGAGGCTAAGGTGGGAGGATCACTTGAGCCCAGGAGATGGAGGTTGCAGTGAGCTGTGCTGGTGCCACTGCACTCCAGCTTGGGTGACAGAGTCAGACTCTATCTCAAAACAACAATAATAACAACAAAAAGTAGTTTTACCTTTTTAAAAACTTTCAACAGGCATTGCATTGTTGTACACATGGAAGCCTCACTTTAATATGTTCATGTTGATATAAAGAAGAATGACTGCACAGGCCTTTGACCTACCTCAAAGCTCCCATACAGACCAGAGAGTCTACAGGAGTCTTGGCTGAATCCCTGCAACATTAATAATTCATTACATTAGCCACTTGTTCAAGGATCTTTCAGAGACAATCCTCTTTTGTCTTTTCAACTACTGAGTTTGTGCTGTGGGTCCTTGGTGGTCCCCTTCCTCCTAGGCCTGTCAACCAAAGCCCAGCTCATTCCTTGCCTCTGCCTGACCTTTCTGGAGCTGCACTAGAGGCTATTCCACTTGAACTCTGTGGCCAGTGCTGGGCCAAAGTGTGCCCAATTGTCAGTGTAGAGGGAAATGATGGGGCAGCTGTCTCTCTCATAGTTCAGGTGTGGGGATTCATGAATTCTAAAGACCAGAAGGGGCAGGGAGTCAGGCAGCAGCTGCTTCCTTCTGTTGCTATTTATTTCACAGCCTATCTTGTTGCCTTCTGGGAAATGATGACCCAGGCACCACCTCTCTGGAGGGATGTGATACTCGAAGCTGCCTTCTGCCTCTTGTGTCTCAGTTGGCCTGTCCATGAGGCTTGGCCATTTATTTTCATCCTGAAGAGGTGAAGGATAGAGGATCTGAACTCTGAGGAGCAGGAGGTATGGAGAAAGGGTATATTAAGGTCCATGGCAGGTAACAGCTGTGCAAGGAAAAGTATTTAAGCAGAGAGTAGATGTAGGTTCTCTATCTATGAGGTTCCTGGATGCCTCTGATTTCCTGTTTTCAGAGTAAATTCTGTAATAGCTCATCATGAATAATATGTAAAGTCAATAATATCCAAGAATTATAAGGAAATTCAGAATATTGTAGGCAGGAAATTACAAATTTGTATGAGTACTCTATGCTTTTGGGTTTTTCGTTCTTATTGAATAAATACAGACAATATTATCTATATTATTTTTACATAGTAGTTCCCTCTTGTCCAAGGGGATATGTTGCAAGACCCTCAGTGGATGCCTCAAACTTTGGATAGTACCAAATCCTTTACATACTATGTTTCTTCCTATAAATATGCATACGCACACACCACAAACACATGTAATAAAGTCTGACTTATAAATTAGGTACAGTAAGGGATAACAACAATAATAAAATAGAACAATTATAACAATATACTATCATGAAAATTATATAGATATTGTCTCTCAATATATTTTATTGCTGTACTCGCCCTTTCAGTGACGATGTGAGATGATAAAATGCGTACATGGTGAGATGAAGTGAGGTGAAGGACGTAGGCATTGTTGACATGGTGTTAGGCTACTGTTGACCTTCTGCAGGTGGCGTATACACCATGGATACATTGGACAAAGAGATGACTCAGGTACTGGGTGGGATGGAGTGGGACAGGATGAGATTTCATCACACTACTCAGAATGGTGTGCAATTTAAAACTTAGGAATTGCCTCCTTCCTGTATCATTGATTTTTCCTCTCTTTTGGATAATTTCATTAGCATAGAATTATGCCATAATATCTATTGTCCCCAAAACAAAACTTCCTTGACTCCATATCTTTCCCAGATGCTGCTCCATTTCTTTATAGCTCCCACTCCCTTTTATAACAAAACTCTGGAAAGAGTTGCCCACACTCATCGAATACTGTTTTCCCATTGTCTCTCGAATCTAAGATGGCCTCCTTCTCTGCCACTGTGCTGAAAACATTCTTCTCATTGGCCCTGGTTACCTTTACTATGACAATGTTAGTGGTCCAAAGTTCCAACTTTGCTGGACCACATTCAACACAATGAACTGGTCCCATCTTGAAACACTTTCCTTGTTTATCTCCTTGTTCTTATCACTCTTTCAAGGTGTTCTTCCTGCCTTTCTCACCACTCCTCCCTTGTGAGCTAGTCTTTTTTCTTCTTCATGGTTTCTACACATTGGAATGGGCAGGGCATGGTGGCTCATGCTTGTAATCCCAGCACACTGGGAGGCCAGGACATGAGGATTGCTTGAGCCCAGGAGTTCAAGACCAGCCTGGGCAGCATAGCAATAACCTGTCTCTACAAAAAAATAGAAAATTAGCTGAGTGTGGTGGTGCATGGCTGTAGTCCTAGCTACTTGGGAGACTGAAGTCGGAGGAGCATGAGACTGCAATGATCTCTGATCGCACTGCTGCACTCCAACCTGGGTGACAAAGTGAGACCCTGTCTCAATAAATGAATGAATGAATGAATACATGAATACATGAATTTTGAAAAGCCTGATGGCTCAGTCCTTGGACCTTTTTCTTCCTTATTTACATTGTCTTATTAAGTGATCTCATATAATCTCATGGCTTTAAATATTAGCTGTACGTCAAAGTCTCCCATATGTGTATCTCTAGTCTGAACTCTCTGAAGTTTGGATTTGTATATTCAACTATCTATTCAACGTTTGCACATGAATGTCTCCTAGATATCTCAAGCTTAACATGTTCAAAACCAAATTCTGGAATTCCACCCTTACTCTCCAAAGCTGCTCCTCTTTGAAATCTTCTGCGCATTAGTAAAGAGCAGCTCCACTGCTCTAATTGCTCTGGTCCACCTTTGGAGTTATTTTGACTTTTCTTTTTTCTCACACTCCACAATCAGTCTATCTGCAAGTCTTGCATCAGAAATTGACCACTTTTTACTTTCTTGGCTGCTATTATCCTGGCCAATCCCATTCTTTATCTTTTACTTAGAATGTTACAAAAGCCTCCTAATATCTTTCCATGTGTACACCCCTGCCTTTCTACAGCCCTTTCCATGATGGACATGATCCTTTTCAAATATAATTCAGATCATGGGGCCAAGCACAGTGGCTTACACCTGTGAGGCAGGTGGATCACAAGGTCAGGAGTTCAAGACCAGCCTGGCCAATATGATGAAACCCCATCTCTACTAAAAATACAAAAATTAGCCAGGCGTTGTGGCGCGTGCCTGTAGTCCCAGCTGCTCAGGAGGCTGAGGCAGAAGAATCACTTAAACCTGGGAGGTGGAGGTTGCAGTGAGCCAAGATCATGCCACTGCACTCCAGCCTGGTGATAGAGTGAGACTACGTCTCAAAAAAACAAAACAAAACAAAAATCAGATTTTGTCTTTCCTCTGTGCAGAGCCTCCTACCCATGGCTTTCTATTTCATCCAAATTAAAAGCCAAGTTCTTATCATGACCTGCAAAGTCCTGTCTGATCTGCTTCCTTTCCCTCTGTAACTTTCCTCCTTACCCTTTTTCCTACTCACTCCAGTCCAGATGCACTGTCAGTTGCTGAGACACACTAAGCACATCTCTGTCTTACAGAGCATTACCACTTGCTGCTTCTTTTTCCTCCTTTTCTCTGTTCAAGGCTTTCCATGACCATCCTGTAAAATAGCACCCTCCCACTGAGTTGTTTTCTAGACTTCTTATCCTCATTTACTTTCCTGCTGAGCCCTTATCGCTGTCTGAAACATTATTCATAAACATTCTCTTAAAGCCTGCTTCTCCCACAAGAGTGATAGCGGGGCTTTGTTTTAGCTACCATATTTACTATATTCCTAGTACCTGAAGAATGCCTGCACACTGTAGGTGCTCAACAAATATGTGAATGAATAAATAATCAATTTTATTCTTCTCACACCTGCCCCACCCCTAGCAGACTATTTCAGTCTTTTGAGATTTAAGGAATGGAATACTTCCATCTTCTGTCTCTATACAGCAAATTTATCTGTATTGCTTCCCACTTTCTTTCTTCTCATCTTACACAAGATGATGTCCTTTCTCCACATCCTTTTTCTTGGACTCTTTCCTTTTGTGTTCTCTTGCATACTGATATTGTTCTGCAAGCCATTTCTATTCTCTGTGTCCTGTCTATTTGTAAACATTTTCAAGTACCTCCCACCTTACCACAAAAACAAGCAAGAAAACTTTTCCTTAACCCTATATCCCTTTTAGCTACTCTGCTGTTTCTTTTCTTCTCTTCATGCACAGTTACTAAAAAGAGGTGTCTACTCAGGCTAGCAAATCATTGGCACACGTGTTTTCCACTGTTGCTCTCTGTAGACATTCCCCATGAATCACAGCACCCTTTTCCAAAGTCTACAGCCAGCCTCAGAAGATTCTAAACATGTTATTCCAGGCAGTCGTTAATAACCAGAGTTGACACTTCATATGATGCTTGCTTATCATCTAAGCTTATTCTTGTCTTAATTTCCTCACCTCATTGCTCAATCAATTACAATACAAATTATGACTTTCTACTTGTTAAATGCAATGGACTCCTTGTTTTAATCAATTTCTCTTCTTGAAATTCTCTTCAATCTTGATTTCTGTAACTCTGATTTTTGTTGTCATTGTTTTTAGTTTTTTTCATCCTCAGTTTCCATTTTGGAACACTTTTCCTCGTCTGCCCCTGAAATGTTTACATTACTCTAGTCAGGGGTTCTTAACCTGGGTGAATTATTTCCTAGAGAATCTAAGAACGAAATTAAGAGTGTGTGTCTATGTGTGTGCTCACATAGTGTTTTATATGTGGATATTTCTAACTACTGCAGCTGTAGTTTTTATCCAGTTCCTAAGAGGGCTAAGCATCACTGCTACTTTCTTTCTCTCGCCAAGTCCATGGGCAACCAGCATGACACAAGTGAGAGCTCAAAATGGTCCAAGTCGGCCGGGTGCAGTGGCTCACACCTATAATCCCAGCACTTTGGGAGGCTGAGGCAGGTGGATCACGAGGTCAAGAGATCGAGACCATCCTGGTCAACATGGTGAAACCCTGTCTCTACTGAACCTACAAAAATTAGCTGGGCATGGTGATGCACACCTGTTGTCCCAGCTACTCAGGAGGCTGAGGCAGGAGAATTGCTTGAACCCAGGAGGCGGAGGTTGTGGTGAGCCGAGATTGCGCCATGGGTAACAAGAGTGAAACTCTGTCTCAAAAAAAAAAAAAAAAAAAAAAGGGTCCAAGTCAAATAAACCCATGTTCATAGTTTGAACTTACCCTTCTAGAAGCTGTTTGACTAAGGAAACACTACTTAACCTCTCTGAAACTTAGTTTGTTCAACTGCAAAATGGTAGAAATAACCCCTAATTTGCAGGGTTATTGTAACAAAGAGAGATGTCATTTGTAAAGCTCTTGGTGTTGTGTAGTGGTCAGTAAGTGGTAGCTGTTTTGATTCAGCCACAAACATCTGGGTCTCTCAAGAACATAAGCCTATCAGTTTGCACAGCCTCTCCTCCCTGATTTTAAAACATTTCAGTTTTAGAATTCTGCCTTAGTGAAGCAATAAGCATGATGTGACTCATGCATTATAAATTAATTGACTCTCTGGATGTTAGAAATCTGCTAGCATGCATTTATTAATGTGAAACATCTAGACAGCTGCAGAGAGCACTGTCAAGTCATCTTTTTTACAATATTTAGAAAATCAGAATTGGGCATATATTAATATAATCAGACTGAAAAATGTTTATAAATTGGCTTCCAGTATTTATCTGGAACAATCAAAATAGCACACACTAAGAATGTTATTAAGCATAGCAGAAACCAAATTACTCAATATATAAAATGTAATAAAAATTGGTAGGACAGTAAAAATTGCCTAGGTATGTGTTTCTAAAGCAATGGAAACTGAACAGGTCTCTTTTCAGAAGTATTCTATATGTTTATTGTATCCTACTAAACATGTCTGTAAAACCGATCATTTACTTATACCTTCATTGCCAATCCTGATTCCAAGCCAGCTGGTGAAAAGGCGTGGATAAATATTATGTTTTAGAAGCTTGACAAACATTTATAGTCAAAGTGTAAGTTATTTATACAGCTCCATAAAATAATGCAGTTAAATTACAAACCAGATATTTTGGTTTGCAAAACAGCAAAGGATCCCAGGAACTCTGTGCCTAGCAGGGATCCCCAGTTCACGTGGAGCCATGACCTTTTATCATTGGTGTTTAGCTGTATAAGTTTCCTGCCCCTTTCTCTACTCCTACTTCCAAAAGTGATATGTGGCATACAGAAAGGTACATTTAAAACCCTTACTGAATTTTTGAGATTATATCTTAAGCATTTTGCAACATTCTCCCAAGTAAAAACACCCAGAATTGGAATAAAGTTAGAAACTGGAATTCAAAATCATTGACCTAGATCTTTGAGTAAATGACTAATATGGAAAAAATTTAACAACTTAATTAAGAGTCTGTTTAAAAGATTTTTGCAGTTAATTAGTTATCATGTGACAATATACTTTTGTAATCAAGAGATGTGGTTAGTAAAATTTAGAGAGGCATAGAAAATAATAGAAATATTTACTTATAATCCTATCATCCAGAGGGTGCCACTATTTGTATAATGTTGCCTTTCTTCCTCTTGCCCTCTTCATCTCTTTTTTTCCTTCTCTTTCTTTTTTGAATGAATTTATAACTACATGTCTGATTAAATACCTATATACACAAAAATTATATCCTAGAAAATATATAATCTGTATTTTATATACTACAATATAAAGAAGCATAATGTATTATAAATATATGTAAAGTTGATAATTGGAATAGCACTGCATTTTTGGTGTTATAAAGAAATCATCAGTGATATAGTCAGATATTTACAGGTGCTCCTTAATTTATGATGAGGTTATGTCCCAGTAAACCCAGAGTAAGTTGAAAATGTAAGTAGAAAATGCATTTAATACACCTAAACTACTGCCCATTAGCCTAGGCTACTTTAAATGTTCTCAGAACACTTACATTAGCCTACAGTAGGGCAAAATTATCTAACACAAAGCCTATTTTATAATAAGGTGTTGGCTATCTCATGTAATTGATTGAATACTGTACCGAAAGTGAAAAACAGGATGGTTGTATGGGTACTCACCATGAAGTAACATACACAGAATAATGCCTGCTGGGCCTGAAGAATGTTTGAAGCATTGAACTAAAAATAATTGCTGAATGGTGGAGGTGCTGCAGCAACAGGGTTATCAATCTTTCTCTCTTTTGAGAGGCTAGAGAATAGCTGGTAGGAGGGCATCGACACTTGTCGATGGTTTAGCAGGCACAGTCTTCTTCAGGAAGATACCAGCTTTTGACTGTACAGTTTGTTTCTTCCTTTCATTATGTATTTCTCTTTATTGCAAACAAGAGCATCCCTTACCTGCCATCAGCTCTTATGAATCTTTTGTAATTGACATCCATTTCTCTAACTCCAAAAGCCATTGCTAATAGCAGTAGCAAATATTTCTGCCAGTTTCTTTGCTGGGAACTTTCTTGGTGCCTTCGGCATAACTTCTGCTTTCTCTGCCTCAAATTCTTTACTTCTTTCTTCCTCCAGTTCAGTCAGCTCCTCGCTGGAAAATTCTTCAGCCTCAATGCCAACAAGCTCATGCATTTTCTCTTTATCAATATCCAATTCTAGTGATTTTCTAAGAACTAGTATCTGGTTACTTACTATTTCATCAACAGCAGAACCTTTGTTAAAGCCTTTGGATGTGTTTACATATGTCTTCAAAACTTTCTTCCAAATGCTGTTCATGCATTGCTGTGTGACTTCTTCCCTTTTTGTGGCGATGTTCTGGATAGAATTTAGAATGCAGCCAGAGTTAGTCGCTCCAACAGGCTGCGCAAATGTCTGGCGTATCAGAATGCTTTGAACGCAGCTCTTGTGCCTTGGTCCATTGGTTGAATGAAAGCATTTGTGTTCAGCAGCAGATTCACAACGTTTACATCAAGATGCACATCACCACCGCTGTGGAAGCCCTGGAGCATAGTCTAAGATCAGAAGAATCTTGAATGGAATGTTGTTTTGCCTACAATATTCTCTTGCCTGTGGAATAAAACAGTTCAAAAACCAGTCTTCAAACAATGCTGATATCCAGGCTTTTCCATTATGGTGATAATAAATAGGAAGTGTATGGTTGCTCACATTTTGAATGCTCTCGGGTTCTCTGAATGGTAGGTTAGGAAAGGCTTGAATTTGAACCCTGCAACATTTCCACCTCAAATTAAAGCCTTTCCTATAACACTCCAAAGCAGTGTTACACAGCCTCTGAATGCCATAGGTCCTGGTATTGGACTCTTGGGGAATGTATGTATGCTCTGGCTTATACGTTCAGAATAAGCTCATTTCATTGACTTTAAATATTTGTCCTGGTAAATACTTCTCATCCACACTTATCCTATGCAGCTCTTCCCAAAATCTTAGGTACCTTCAAGATCAGCACTTGCTGCTTCACCACAGACCTTCATATTGTGAAAATTATGATCCATTTTGAAGTGATGGAACTGGTTGTGTCTTGCTATAAACATTTGTATATATGTAGGACCATCGGTATACTCTTTGAACTTACAGAACATACTTCTTACCCTAGCCTAAAGCATCAGTAGGCTAAGTGGTATGCACCTCTGTATTTGGTTTTCCATGAATATGAAGTAATTTTTTCATATTATCAGTCAGCCCAGCTCTTTGTGATGATAGTGGATTTAACCAATGCTGATGATTTCACTGACTCAGTGATTTACATGTTATCCTTTAAGATGGTTGATATCATGGATCGAGAAAGTCCTAACTCTCTTGCAATGGCCATTACTGGCTTGTGCCTTCATACTGGGCAACTATCTTGGGTTTCATCTCAAGAGTAACTGTCTTCCTCTTCTCACCAGAAACAGGAGACACAGATGAGCATTCTGCCATGGTAGGACACAAAAAAACAAAACGGAATATCCAAAAAAATGCCAGCAACACAGTACACAGTAGAGTATTGTGTGGCTGCATGGCTGAGTGGGAGCTGCGGCATGCTGCTGCCACCCAACATCAAGAGAGTATTGCACCATGAATCGCTTACCTGGGAAAAAAGCAAAATTCAAGTTTTTACTGAATACATATTGCTTTTACACCATTGTGAAGTCAAAAAGTTGTAAGCTGAACCATCATAAGTTGAGGACCATCTGTATATAGAAAGATGTAAACATTATTTATAATAGTAAAAATCTGAATAAACCTCAGTGGAATATTAGGCAGCCAATAACTTTTAATAATGCAAATTAATGCATGAGTCTTTATCTTTTTTATGTTCTGTATGTGAAATGTTTATGAGAAAAACGCATGTGATAAAATTTTTTACTTATGTTCCACATATGAACATTTCAGTCATGAGAGAAAAAATAAATACGGTATTGTGTTAGAAAATATAATATTTTGACAACTTGTCAACCTGTTTAAACATGAGTAGATTTTTAGATAAAATTATATGTTTATGAAAGGCAAATACCATGAAAGAAATCTTCAAAGTTTTGAATCTTTTTTTTACATTAACCCCCCCCACCCAAAATAATATCCATGCTCATTTTTGCTCTCTCTCTCTTTCAAAAAAAATTTTTTTTAATATCCACTAGATTTGAGATGAGCTACTTATTTTCCTCTGAAGTAGAATATGGCTTTTACTTTCCAGCATTAAAACCATTGAGAATTAAGTGTTTTCCAAAAGAAAACTTTAAATTGAAAGATTCTTATCTAAGTAATATTATGTGACTGCAGCCAAGGTGCAGAATTATTAATATCTATCCTGTGGGATAGCACAACAGGTAATGTAAATTATGAATAATATTTATCTCAGTCAAGTGTATAAGAATCCTTGAAAGCAAAGGCAGCTTATAGACATTGGGAGATTATGCAGTCTTTGCAACGCCATTTTAAAATTAATACACAAAATCCATATGCTTTATGTTTTCAATTGCTTCTCTCTAGTATACAGTTTGCATATTAAGTGACTTTAAAAATTAGCCGATACTTTATCTAAATTTGAATAAAATGAAGTGTTGGAATCAGATATAGAACCTATCTTAAACCTCCATGCAATACTTACAGAGCATGATTTACAAAGTAATTTGATACAATAATTTACATAGTAATTTGATATAATTTACAAAGTAATTTCATATTAATTGGGTATGGAAACTGAATCAAACTAGAAAGTAATTTTTCTTCAAGATAGAACTCTCATGCTTCTTTTTTGTATTGGTAGGTATATATATATCCTCCTCTGGCCTTTGGCTGCCTTAATTTTATCTTTATTATCTGAATAAAATTCCATTGAGTGTGAGTTATATGATTTGGCTCTGTGTCCCCACCCAAATCTCATCTCCAGTTGTAATCCCCATAATCCATACATGTCAAGGGTTGGACCAGGTGGGAGGTAACTGCATTATGGGGGCAGTTTCCCCTATGCTGTTCTCATGGTAGTGAGTGAGTTCTCACAAGATCTGAAGGTTTTCTAAGGCAGTTTTCCCTGCTCTTGCTCACGCTTTCTCACCTGCCACCATGTAGGGCATGCCTGCTTCCCTCTCTACCATAATTGTAAGATTCCTGAGGCTTCTTGAGCTATGTGGAACTGTGAGCCAATTAAACCTCTTTGCTTTATAAATTACACAGTCTTGGTGTGTTAGTCAGGCTTCTCTTAGAGGCACAGAACTAATAGGATGGATAGACGGATAGATGGATGGATAGATGGATGGATGGATAGATAGATAGATAGATAGATAGATAGATAGATAGATAGATAGATATAAAGGAGAGTTTATTAAGTATTAACTTACACAACCACAAGGTCATACAACAGGCTGTCTGGAAGCTGAGGAGCAACGAGAGCCAGTCCTAGTCCCCAAACTGAAGAACTTGGAGTCTGATATTTGAGGGCAGGAAGCATTCAGTACAGGATGCCAGGCCAGTCTCTCTTTTTCATGTTTTTCTGTCTGCTTTGTATTCATTGGAAGCTAATTAGATTGTGCCCACCAGAATTAAGGGTGGACCTGCCTTCCCCAGCCCACTGACTCAAATGTTATTCTATTTTGGCAACACCCACACACAGCCAGGATTAATACTTTGTACCCCTCAATCCAATCAAGTTGACAATCTGTATTAACCATCACACTTGGTATGTCTCTATAGCAGTGTGAAATGGGCTAATACAGTAAGACTTTCTTTTCAACACTGATGCATTTATTCTACAGTTAACAGAAGCCAAGAGAATACTTTCTGGAATGTAAGATTGAGAACCTACATTTTGAAAATATACCACTGTAATGTAAGAATAGTAACCATTCTACTGGTTCTTTAAAAATATTATTGTCTACCCTCTTTGGGCCAAACTATTCTCACCTTTTAGCAGTTCAACAATTGTTTCAGATGTACCTTTTAGCTTGGGTTCTGGGATACTGGAGAAGAAAATGCAAACATATTCACAGAATAGTGAAGATGGGTAAGATCCCTGCTCCCTGGTGCTGCAAGTGTATAGTATCTCTGTTCCACTAACTGGCACAGACTCAAGGTCAAACTGCAACTCTTGTAAGGTTAAGGGTCCCATTGAGAGGATGAGACCAGGCACAGTGGCTCACGCCTATAATCTCAGCACATTGGGAGGCTGAGGTTGGTGGATCACACGAGGTTAGGAGTTCAAGACCAGCCTGACCAACATGGTGAAACCCTGTCTCGACTAAAAAATTAGCCAGGAGTGGTGGTACATGCCTATAATCCCAGCTACTTGGGAGGCTGAGGCAGAAGAATCACTTGAACCCAGGAGGCAGAAGTTGCAGTGAGCTATTAACAATGGCACCATTGTACTCCAGCCTGGGAAACAAGAGCAAAACTCCGTCTCAAAATTTTTTTAAAAAAGAGAGAGGATGGGATCAGGGGCCAGGAGAAGGTTCCATGACAGAGCTCCTATTGGTCTTCAATACTTCCTGCCCCCAGAACAATCCTGCAGCCACTCAGAGTGTTTTTGAGGTAGTTCTAGAGCTTTATCTGGATGCCTACTACAGGTGTTATTTTGAAGATGCTTTTCTTTTCACCTGAAAAGAAAAATAAACTTGGCATATGAGAGTGTGAATTTGAGAATTTTAAAGATAATGAAATTACAGTAGTCATTTCAAATGATTGTTTTAGATGGTAAGGAATCCAACATGTAAAACATAAAAATTATTTTTTTAATTCAAGAGAATAAAAAAATCTAAGTATGAGTGTACTAAAATAAAAGTGGTTGTCAAGCTTGGGTTTCTTAATGATGAGGTTCTGAGTTATTGAGGCAATTTCTATCTTGAAACAGAGGTAGTACCTTTTAGAGTTGCGTGAACAATACCAATATTTCCTTGAGTTTTTGTAGATGGAAGTTTTTTTATTTAAAATTGATCCCAGTAAAGATGTATGTGAATCTGTTATCCTAATTAATATTTCAAAATAATATTGTACTTTAAAACTACAACCTTTCTGTGCCTATCTGTGAATGTGTTAAATGGGAAAGCAGCATTTGTCCCATCTGGAAAAAAAAAAGTCAAAGATTTACCATCCATTAAAAATGTATCATGTAGTGAAACTAATTGCCTCAGTCAGAGATCCAAATGAGTTTGTCAGTTCAGAGAATTGTGTTAGCACTTACTGGCAACTATAATTGTGGCTGTGTCACAGGATCCTTTGGGTGGTACTTTTCCAGCTGCAAACTCTCTGGCCAGTGGCACCTTTGCCTGAGTTTTGCTCATTCTGCCTGCTTGGTCTGGCAGGCTGTGCTCGGCTTGTGCTACCGGCCTGGATCCCACAGCTGCCAAGGGTGGGCCAGATGAAAAATGGCAAGGGGTGCATGAGCGAGTGCATGGTCCAGCCACTGCACACAGCCAAGTGCACTGGCTGCTGACGTGGGGCAGGCAGATCCAGGTGCTGTCACAGGTGCTGGCTCCATGCAAACCTGTGGCTAGATCAGATGCACTGTAAGTGGCTTCTGCAGCAGGCACCCACCTCTGAGCAAGGGTAATGTGGTAGCACCTAGAAGCTTGGAGACACCAGAAACCACAGGGCCCTGAAGAAAGAGTCACAGCCTGGCTCAGGGAGGCTCTAGGTCTGGGCTTTCTGAAGGGCCACACCTCTTCTCCCCTTCTGATGCTTGCAAGGTGGCGAGTGTGGGGGAAGTGGGGATGAGTGTTTAAGTCCTGTTTGTATTACAGCTCTTTCAGTCTTCCCATTCAGTAGGTCTTGAGTTCTTGCCCCACATTCAGGAAGAATGATGTTCATGGACAGCTGGAGGATGATCAGAGCAGTGAGGAGCTTTATTGCTCGACAGAACAGCTCTCAGGAGACCCGAAGTGGGTAGCTCCTTTCTGAAGGCACGTCATCCTGACGAGTGTCCAACTCTTAGCAGAGGGGAGACCCAGAGTGGTAACTTCTTTCTGTGGCTGGTAGTCCCCACGTCTGTGTGAGTCTTTCTGAGTCCAGAGGTTTTATGGGCTTCAGAAGGAAGAAAGTGCATGCTAATTGGTCCATGGGCAGCCCTGGATGGGCCTGGACCCAGAACTGGCAGTCTGATTCCCAGCTTCAGGCCTTTCTTGGCTTGAAGGAAGGGTTTCACTAGGGACCTGCCCCTTTTCACTTAGGAACCTGTCTGCTTCCTGCTGTCATCAACGTGTCTTCCATGGCAGCTTGGCTGTTCATGCCAAGGGGCACCTGCAGGCCTGCACTGACACCCTCAGCCCCACTGGCCTCTTTCCCATGCTCATTGGCACTTAAAGTCTGGAAGGGGCTGAGGCAGCAGGGAGTTACTGTATCAGTACTGTCCTCAGTGTGCACACTCCCAGCTTGGTTGTGACAGTGCCTGAGCTTGACCACAACTTTGCTCCACCATGGAGCAGGCACCGGGAATGGGGAGAGGCCAGAGAGTGGAAGCAGACACTTCTGAGCCTACAGGGGCAGGAGGGACTTCCCAGGTTCCCTAAATACACGAGATGCCAGGTCTGGAGCCATGGGTGGGCAGCTCCAGCTGCCCCTAGAAATGCAGGGCTCCCAGCCCACCAACTCAGCAGGGGGCAGGGATCCTGCCTGTTCCTGCCCCCGCTGGCTTCCTGGAGCACACAGCCCTGGCTGCGCCTCCTCTGCCGCAGCCAGCATCTTCACAGCAGCCACTCCAAATGGGCTGCCGCTGCCATCAACAACAGTCCAAAAAGGAATGGTTAATATTGCTCTTTAGTTGCTTAAAGTAATGCATACTCCAGTGATAGGTCATCTCATTTATCATGTTCCATTGTGGCTTACTTGCCTTGCAAAACTTTCAGACTCTTTTGAATACTTTCCCATCAAGCATCAGCTACTGGCTGATTGTTTTCCACCTTGCTATTCGGATTACTAGTTTTAAGATCAGCTCCTCCTGCTGTTTCTCCTTCTGCCTGCTGGTACCTAAGGTGCCCTGAGAGCATTGCATTTAGCTGTTGACATACAGTGAGTCAGTGACCTGGAGCACTCGGTAGTCTCCACTTTCTCATGTATGTTCCTGACTTTAGCATGTCTGTGACTTAACTGTTTCTCTTGGCATGGCCCTTGAGTTTACTAGATTCAGGTTTTTATTTATGAAGCATTTTGGTGATTTGCTTGGGAAAAAAGATCTTTTCAGGAATTCCATTTTTTAAAAGCAACTTACAGTGTGTTTTTTGAACCTTAAGCATAATTTATAACTACTCATTCAGGGTGTCCTTTAGAAAAAGTTAACCTTCACGGTTAATTATCAATAGTGGTCACTACTTCTAAATTAGAACAGACTAGAAAAATACTCAGTAATGAATGAAAATATTTGTATTAATCAATGAACTACTCAGAAGCAGCTTAAGGAAATTCTGAGGTGTTTCTTTTTGATTAGTCTGGGACAAAGTATTTATCACCACATGCCCTCAATCACTAGGGAGTTTCTGAGACGCTCTCCTGCTCTCCTTCTATTCCACGGCTCCTGCTCAGAGCAAATACCATTGCCATATCCCCAGAAACCTCTCCTCTGATCACGACCCTGGTTTGGCCAGATGGCTCTATTATGACGACTACGGACTTGCGCTGCCGGACTGTCTTTTTGCAGGTATTTTAGGTGTCTGCTATGAATAGACTGTTACATCCTGGTGAGTGAGAGGATGTGGCATAGGCAGTCCTGGCCTTGCAGAAGAGTGGTAAGGCCTGCTTTGTGTATTCCAAGTTTTAGATCAGAATTACCGAATTTGTTATGTTGTATGCTTTATTACTCTGGGAAGCTTCTCTATCAATCACTTCCTCTTTTCCCTCTTTTTCATGTTCCCTCCCCCAACACACACACCTTACAGCCCTGAAATTCATATTACACATTAGAGTAATCTGAGTTCCTTGGTGCTATATACTTTCCAATTCCTATATAGTTATCAGCTTTTAGTACTAAATGGTCATTTATAGCTGTTTGTTCTATCACTAACATAAAATCCATTATGTAATATATATTTCATATAATAACATATAAGTGTATGCACACATGGTGCCATATCATTTGGTCAGTATAATGGCAGGAATGTGACATATTAAAGATGAACAGGTAGAACAACCACAGGAGTCAGAAAGTCTCACAAGTATACTAAACAAATTCTTTTGAAGAAATTCTTCCTGATTTTAGAGAATCCTGCATTTTAACTTTCACATAACACATATAAGAGATGTAATATATTCTGGGATTCTATAAAAGGTTGAAGTTCACACTTCTTTTTTTTTTTTTTTTTTTTTTTGAGACAGAGTCTCGCTCTATCGCCCAGGCTAGAGTGCAGTGACATGATCTCAGCCCACTGCAACCTCTGCTCCCTGGGCTCAAGTGATTCTCTCACCTCAACCTCCCAAGTAGCTGGGATTACAGGTGTGCGCCACCACACCCAGCTAATTTTTGTATTTTTAGTAGAGATGAGGTTTCACTGTTGGCCAGGCTAGTCTTGAACTCCTGTTATCAAGTGATCCATCCACCTTGGCCTCCCAAAGTGCTGGGATGACAGGCATGAGCCACCGTGCCCGCCACATGTTTGCATTTCTGAGTTTGCATTAGTTCAGAACGGCAGAAAGACCAAAAGCTTAGGGCTGAGGGGGGTGGTCGGGGAGGAAGAGTCCACAAGAGTGACCACATGTTTGTAATTTCACCCAGTACATGGATCTAGAAAGATCCATAGTTACATGTAAGTGGGTCTTGGGAGAAAACCTTTGTAGCCAGCCTAAGCAACGTACCAAGAATTAAAAAAAAAAAATTTACAAAGTTAGTCAGACATGGTGGCATATGCCTGTAGTCTCAAGTATTTAGGAGGCTGAGGTCAAAGAATCACTTGAGCCTGGGAGGTCGAGACTGCAATGAGCCATGATTGCGCCACTGCACTCCAGCCTGGGCAACAGAGTGAGACCCTGTTATAAACAAACAAACAAACAAACCTTCATAGGTTCTCCATAGAAATCTTCTCTATGTTTACTGCCGATTTTAGAGCCGTTACTCTCAAGAAGCTTTGCTGAACTGGCTTCTGTGTAGGTATCAGTTGTAGGTAGGAGTGCCTGCTGGTCCTAGGTATGCTTCTGGAAGCAAAGGTACATGCTGTGGCAGCCCTGGAGTGGTTGGGAAGTTGAGGGTGTTACCCACTTGAAGAATGCTCTTGTACTATAGTTGATCTGAACAAGCCTGTATATAACTGTCGGCTTACACTTGTAAGCTGAAAGGCAGAATGACCTGGTAGAAAATGCATAAACCTTGAAATCAGATTTGGGTTTAAATTCTGGCTTTTCTGTAAATTTGTATAAGTTGTGTGACCTTTAGCTTATTTCTCTGAGCCTCCCTTTCTCCATCTGAAAAGTTCAGGGCGATTATAAGGAATGAATGGAGTAGCATATCCAAAAGTGCCTGGCATTTGGTAAGGAATTAATAAATGTTATTCTCCTTCTCTTTCTCTCCACCACCAGAGAGTTCAGGAGTGGGGTGAATAACATCTGCAGTGACTTGGTTTGGCTCTCCTTCCTAGTTTGACCTGCCAACTACATTTTCAGGCAAAGTTCTTGGAAATCATCTGTTCTGTCCCCAGGGAGTTAGAGAACAAGTACCTAAGGAAATCCCAAGCCTGGAGTCCTGGGCCTTCTCTGAAAGTTTTGTTAACTCCACACCTTCCTGTGTGGAGATATACAGCAGAGATAATGAGATTGCACACCATTTATTTACTTTTTAAGATTTTTTAACTCAGTATAAATATTTTCTTTAATCTCATCTGATACAAAATCCAACTGGAGATTTTTAAGGAAGTGATGTGTAATCAGTACTTTTATTCACAGGTGATTTATCTTTAGCTAGAAGCATTTATAGTTACGCTGCTTTGAAATTTTTGATCAACTTAAACAACACGAAAATAAAATTCAAAATAAATTAGATTGGCCAGAGGTGACATAATCTATTGACTGTGCGAAGAGTTAGGATGCACTTTAATGATCCAGAGACCTCTCATATCCTTTTAAAATGTCCCTAGGCTCAGTTATGCAGAGTAAAATATAAAGGTTTATTTTTTAAATTAACTTAAAATGTTGTCGAAATAATGAGAAGACTTGGGTGAGTTACAATACTAAAATATCTGCCTTTTTTTAAAAAAAACTTAAGTCTGTCATGTTTGAAAACATAGCTCACAGTGTGTGCTTTGAATAGCTCATAGTTTGGGCTCATAGCCTGTGCTGGAAGAGTCTTCCTTTAAAGTAGCCCCTTCATCACGATAATACTAGGTGTGGTATTCTTTTGCCTTCTCTTTTCCAATTAAATTTTAGAGTGTGCTAAAACCCTGGAGTCATTTTGGAGTTAAATAGACTATAATATCAGGATTTTAGATAATTAACATAAAGTAAAACTACTAGGATATGATATGATTTTTTAAAGCCATACGTGACATTTCTCAGTAGTTAGGATATTATCTTCAGAAATATTTGTATATATTTTGAGAACTAGTATCAATTTTGGTAGTGAAAATATCCACTTAGGATACAATTTTGTCATTGTTTTTCTTTTTTTAATTTCGGATCAGCCTGGTCCTCAGGTAAGATAATTCTTTTCTAGCAAATTATTTTCAATTTAGAATTTTCCCAGTGTGGAGGTCTTTCTGCAATTCTTTCAAAAAATATGAAAAAACTATGAACTGGTAATCATGACACCACACAGTAGAACAAGTATTTCCCAGGAGTAAACCCTTGGGGCCTCGTCAGGGTTTTGTAAGCCACATCAGCTGTTGGGCCAGATGGCAGGTTTAACAATGTACTGTCATATAAAGCAAAACTCTTAACTGATCTGAAACAGTGCCACAGGACTTTAATGTAAGACAGCATGACTTAATAAAAGTCGAATATGCGCTGGTTTGCATTATGTACTGATTAATCATGTACTAATAATGTTGTCGTGAATCCCTGAAGACTCTGATTATTTAGACTGTGATCCTACTAGCTACTTTTGATTCATTATAGACAGATATTGAATTTTTAAAATAGAAACAACTGCCAAAGACATGATTTATAGTTAAGCATGAGTGCAGTCCACAGAAAATCTTATTGAGCCCTAAATCATATTGAAGAAAATGAGCAAATTTTAGAAAGGGGAGGAATGTGGTATGAAGATGGAAATACAAAAGAAGAAGTGAGTTTTCAGAAATGAAGAGTCAGTATGAAAAACTCAACAAACAGCAAATTCAATATCAATACGAATTATAATCTGTAGGATGCTATAGAGAATAAAATGCAGTTATTAATGTTTTAATACTCTAATGCCTATAAATAACATAATTATTTACTGAACTCATCTTCCATCTCTTTCCCCTTGATGTACTGAATGCTATTTCTGCCTTAGTTTGCTTCACAAATAAGCCATTTTCATAATAGCTTGTAGTCAATATTATGAATTATCTACTGTGTGCTATAAAGCCTCATACCAGATCCTAAGAATATTATTTATGGTTTTTATGATAGCTGAATATACATGTCTAATGAAACAAAAATTCCACGTACTTCAGTAATCAAGTTCTTTTCACACCAAGCTTATGAGAAAATTTGACTTTTGATTAATTTATATTGTCATCTGAGAATGCCTATATTCTTATTATTTGTGATTTTCACTCTTCTATTCCATGTTGGTTCAAGGTAATTATTAAAGGAATAAAACCCACAGAAAAAAAGTTATAGCTTGTTTACCAAATTTGAAATGGCTGTATTATAATGGAATGAAATGCTTTGTGTGTGTGTGTGTGTGTTTTGTTTTTTTTTCTTTTTTTTTTTTGAGACAGAGTCTCGCTCTGTCACCCAGGCTAGAGCACAATGATGCAATCTTGGCTCACTGCAACCTCTGCCTTCCCAGTTCAAGCGATTCTCCTGCCTCAGCCTCCTGAGTAGCTAGGATTACAGGCACCCACCACTATGCCTGGCTAATTTTTGCATTTTTAGTAGAGATGGGGTTTCACCACGTGGGCCAGGCTGGTCTTGAACTCCTGACCTCAAGTGAGCCATCCCCCTCAGCCTCCCAATATGCTGGAATTACAGGTGTGAGCCACCATACCCAGGCTGCATGCTTGCTTTTATTTGATGCTTACAACAGCCCTGGAAAGTATTATTATCCTACGTGTGTGTGTGTGTGTGTGTGTGTGTGTGTGCATAAACATACAGAATCAGAAGAATTAAATTACTCACATGAGTGTCACCATAAATGGGAGCTGAAGTGAAGTCTGTCTCTAAAACCCTCATACCTTGTAGTGCTCAGCCATTGAGAGAAAGTGGTGAGACAGCAGATGATAAAAGAAGTTGAAGTGCTGGTTTTGAGAGATCGTAATCTTTAACATATTTTAATTTTTAATAGGACCTCTGTCTTAACTGGACCTTCCTTCCTGTATCCCAAAGCAGTTCTTTAGAATTTGCACATAAATAATTCATTTGAGAGACTATCCTAGAAAGCATTGTGAGAGAGTGGAGAAATGACATTGAAAAAGCAACAAAACCAAAAAATGGATGCCTTAATGAGCAGGTTACTGCTGTGGACAAGTGGAGCTTCATTCTGCTGAGGAATCTTGAGAGACTGTGTAGAGCAGGTCCAGAATCAACCCAGGTAGGGACCAGGAAGTTGATGGATTTATCCACTAATTTCCCTGCCTTTATTGTTGAGGGTTGTAGCTGGTTGTTGACTTCTCAGCACTCCTGGCCTGCTGTGAAAGGAATGTAGGAAGTCATAGGGACATATGGGACCTGTATTCTAGCACTGTCTTGGAGCAGGTAGTAGTGGGCAGGCGCCTACATCTGCCACAACATCCAAGTGCAAGTGTCTTATAGACAAGACAGAGTAGAAATAGCAGATATGAATAGAAAGACTTGGAAAATTAAGTATAAAGGCAGCATTAAATGCATAGTAGTTAATGAGATACTGAAGAGAGTAACTATAAAAACAGTCATAGTAAATCTTGAGGATACACCGCAGTTAATAAACAGAAGAAAGATCATAAGCCAGCACTGGCAGCCAAGAATGGACAGGACCAGGAGAACTGTGGATGGCTGTGGCTAAGAATGAAAGTCTACCATGGCGTTCAGAACACCTTCACATCAGGTCCTGTATCTACTATGTCTCTGCAGAAGCATAGTCTACCTAACTGCCTATGATGGAAAATGTTGAAAATTTGCAAGGAGGTTGGGACCAGCATTTTCAAACGGTGACCTGCTCTGGTTTCCTTTATTTTGGCTACAAATTTTACTTTAGTGGATGTGAAATCTCATGATCATTTAGTTCAAAATGTCTTCCTCACATCGCAGCAAAAGGAAATCAATACATTGAGGAAGGATAGGTATGAGGGAAAGTGTGAAGCCAAGACATACCCTCACATTATCTTTCCACAGCACAAAAAATAGGTGAAGAGTTGTGTCCCCGAGAAAAAGCCTGGCCTACCTCTTATGCCTACATCATTATCATAATATTTTTCCAAAGAAACTTCCACTGTTGGATTTGAAATTATGTAGCTCCTAATGAAGTTTTGCATTTGGTCCTTGATGGTCATTAGCTTTTTTCTGACATTTTTATAAATTATAGATGAGTTTTATAAATAGGCTCCTATCCATGTCTATATATTTCACTTTCTTCATTACCTATTGTAACGTGTTACTTTCCTAACCCCTGCCCTGCTCTTGGGAAATTTTCTTTTTCAAAAAAAGTGGACCTTAAACTGACTTTTAAAATATTATTATTCAGCAAAATGAGTTTTATTTATTTTTATTTTTTAATTTTTAAGTTCAGGGTTACATGTGTAGGATGTGCAGGTTGGTTACATAGGTAAATGTGTGCCATGGTGGTTTACAGCACAGATCATCTGATCACCCAGGTATTAAGCCCAGCATCCATTAGCTATTCTTCCTGGTGCTCTCTCTCCCCTCATGCCCCCACAGGTGCCTGGTGTGTGTTGCTACCCTCAATGAGTCCATATGTTCTCATCAATCAGTTGCCACTTACAAGTGAGAACTTGCGGTGTTTGTTTTCTGTTCCTTAGACAGGCTTTCAACCACAGAACAAATTTTCTCTATCATAAATATGAGCACTTAGAAATGATACATGTAGATTTATCAATATGTGCAGCAGAGTTTTTGTATTTTATAAAATTGTATCTTATATTAATACCTTATGATAAGCCTACTTTTTCTTTGAGTAAATTTACATAAATTGTAACATTAAATCTATTTAACATAGATCTATAAGGTACATATAGTGTATAATGTATAAGTACATTATACGTACTTACATATATAAGTACATTATACATTAAACATATGAGCACATATAATGTACTTATACATTATACACTATATGTACCTTATAGATCTATGTTAAATATATTTAAATGCACATTGCTTACTTATACACTGTATATTAAATGTACATTGCTTGCTTATACCCTATATATACAGTGTAAGGTACATACAGTGTATAAGTAAGCAATGTGCATTTAAAACCCAAATTAGAGGCTAGGCATGGTGACTCACACCTGTAATCCTGGCACTTTGGGAGGCCGAGACAGGTGGATCACTTGAAGTCAGGTGTTTGAGACCAGCCTCGCCAACATGGTAAAACCCTATCTCTCCTAAAAATACAAAACAAAAACAAAAACAAAAACAAGCTGGGTGTGGTGGCATACACCTCTAATCCTAGCTACTAGGGAGGCCGAGGCAGGAGAATCGCTTGAACCTGTGATGGAGGTTGCAGTAAGCTGAGATAGCTCCACTGTACTCCAGCCTGGGTGACAGAGTGAGACTACAAAAACCAAAACAAAACAAAACACCCAAATTAGAAACTTGTTATGGGTTTTTATTTTATTTTATTTTATTTTTTTGAAAGAAAGAAAAAGAGAAGAAAGAAAGTGAGAGTGAAAGAAAGAAAAAAAAGAATGTAAGAGAGAAAGAAAGAGGAAGAGAAAGAGGGAGAGAGAACGGGATTCTTGTT
>CAUYLG010041986.1:0-81859 GCA_963573385.1 Cacajao melanocephalus | reverse complement strand
AATACAGGAACACCCAGATACATAAGGCAGGTTCTTAATGACTTACAAAGAGACTTAGACTCCCACACAGTAATAGTGGGAGACTTTAACATTATACTGTCAATATTAGACAGATCAACCAGATAGAAAATTAACAAGGATATCCAGGACTTGAACTCAGGCCTGGAACAAGTAAACTTAACAAATATTTACAGAACTCTCCACCCCAAATCCACAAAACATACATTTTTCTCAGTATCACATTACACCTATTTTTAAAAGTGACCACATAATTGGAAGTAAATCACTCCTCAGCAATTGCATAGCATTTCACAGGTTTAAATAAAATATTGTTTGGCTGCTTGTTTGTTATTTTCATCCCTTATTCCTTCCTGTCTCCATTGTTAAGTACAATTATTGGAATAAAAGAGGTTTTTAATACCCATTTTTAGACTGCATTCTAGCCTGGGCAATAGAACAAGAATCCCATTCTCTCTCTCTCTTTCTCTTCTTCTTTCTTTCTCTCTTACATTCTTTTTTTTCTTTCTTTCACTCTTTCTTTCTTTTCTCTCTTTTTCTTCCAAAAAAAATAATAAATAAATAAATATTAAAAAATCATAAAAACACTATTTTAATCTATTGTCCTTTCCATAAACAGGCCCTTCATACAAATAATACCGTCTTATAATGGAGGCTTATTTTCTATTATTATTTTCTCTTGCAAATATCCATTTCAGCCTAGATGGTAAATAGTGAGGAAAGAGGGAAGTAAGAGGTTGAAAGTGACCAAGATAATTCTATTATACGTAGTGGCTTATCAGGAAAAAGTAGTTTGCCATATTATAAGAAGAGGAAGTGAAAGCAATAAGGAACCCTGGCATGGAGATTGGGAGGTAGATTCTACTTACTTTAGTGAACTATTTGGGGGATTCAGATGGAAAATAAAAGTGTTTTGTTGGCTCTAAAGTGCAAAACATAGAAATGGAATTAGTATTGTATAGGCTGGGGCAGTCTTGGAAGCTAAAAGCAAGTAAGTTCAACATATTTCTTTACCGGAGCAAGGTTCCAATTGTATATAAGTAAAGATTTGTGTCTTCATACATACTCTTGACCCAAAGGAAATAAACTAAAATATTACCTCACAATGGGAGCAGAAGAGGAGGGTAGGATTTTAAGGATACACTTGTGTGTAGTGACACAGGAAACATTGGAAAACACTAGGGGAAAACAGAAATCACCATAATACTAGGGCCCAGGAAATACATAACCTAGAGAAGAAGCAATACCTAGGGTTTTGAATTAAATGTAAATTTTAATATAGTTATGAATATTTGTTTCATTTCTCTTACAAAAATTAGATTGTTGACAGGTAATGCTAAAATTTGACAGGTAAAGCTAAAATTCCCTTTGAAAATCAGTTCTAGCCCTTTCTTCCCTCACCCCAGAGACATACTGTCATCAGTTTGCCATGTATCTTTTTGAGAATAAGTTGGTGGGGAGGAAACTGTCCTTTTATAGAAAGAGTTGGAAATGAGACCCAAGCTCAAGACTCGTGAGAATCATTATGATTCTATAGAAAGCATGACTTTACACAAAGACTGTTTTATATTCTTTTTTGGTATGATCAATCAGATGTGGTCACAAGAGGAGACAGAGGAGAGGCTCAGAAAGAAAAAGGTGTATTACGCTCACAGGTCCTAGAGACAGGAGGCACAGCAGGCCACTCAGGGCCACGCAGGAAAGACACCAGGTTGGTCAGGAGGCAGAAGACAGGAGGAAGGGAAGGTTTAGGTCACTGCCTTTTTGGGGATTTTCTTGGGAAAGGCAAGGCAAGACAGGTGAACAGTTTAGAATTGGCTAGTTTGAATAATTTGTGTCGGTTGCCTGGCTCCTGGTCCTGGATTATTAAGGCAGAGGAATATCCCCTCCTGGGGTGTACAGGTCAGATGGAGGAGGTATGGCACTGGACTGGTGAATCTGTATGTAAAAGGCATGCCCCAGGCCGGGAGCTTTGTTATCTTTCGTAATTAACAAGCCCCAGGAGAGGCAGGTTCTCTGCAGCCAGAAAGGCTTTTTAAGATGTCAAAAACATCATAATATATATAAAGAAAAATTTAAAATATTTGCAATACAGCATTTAACTTGAAAAGGTGTCTGACACCCATATTATTGACAGAGAAGAGGTGTGAGCTTGTTTCATTGCTTATTAGGATGATTATATCCAAAGTTGATTATCCTTATGTGCACTGTGTCTACTCTTTACTTTTAATGAAAGGCTTTTCATATTACATCTTTTGAGAGACTGCGTGTTTATGTTATACCATCTGTCATTTCTCAGGAAGTAAAGAAGGAAAAGCCACCCATTCTGTCTCTTTCATAGAACCTTTGCCCCAGGCTATTAATAACAGAGGGTTCTCCTATAAGTGAATCGCAAAAGAAAAATCACAGATGCTTCATGTTTAAGCAAATACTCATTATTTCCTGGGAAATGTGCCCAGCCAAAACCAAACTCCAGGCCAGAAAATTAAAATTTGTGGTCGGGATAAATGAAATCAATAACTAGTGTTCTAAAATAACCCATGAAGAGTTCACCATTGAAGGGATTCTCAACATCTTGTGGCTGATAAAAGAAGTAGGTCACATACACACAAAAAGAAAAAATCAATTAGGCCATAGCTTCTAATAAATGTGCTGCCATGTAACTATACAATATTAACTGCCAAAATGTTTTAACTTGTCTAGATATTTAAGGCTTGAAGTCTGTAGATGTTTCAAACTCACCTACGCCAATCCTAGAAAAGAAGGACAAGTTGTTAGAGTAGAAAAGAAACCAATATGTTAATGGGTTAGGTAAAAAAAGTATGTCTAATACCAGTTATCGAATTTATTCATAAGCTTATGTATGTTCATGTTTCATATTTGTACTTGTCTTTATTCAGATTTTATTTTCAGAGTCTACAAGCTGTTAGGAGTTTGTTTTCTTTTGGCATTTGCCAAGGTCTCATTATTTTCTGAGACAGTCCTACTGGCATAACTCAGAGGAAGTATTAATACATAAAAATGTCTCATGTGCTAAGCCTCTAAGCATAGTGTTTTGCTATTTCAGGCTTTAGTAATGGCAAATATATGTTGTGCTTCTATTTAAACCAAAATGAAGGCTAATTATTAACAATTGAAGAATGAGCTCCTATCATATGCAAAAATCTCTGTACTTAGAGTCTGCAGGTACCTAATTCTGCAAATAATATTGTAGTACAAGAGTATTCTGAGTTTCCATATAGAAGGAATACATATATTTCATATATACTATGACTGATTCAGGCTTGAAAGCTTGCACTGCTTGGTAACCAATTCTGTCATAATTATTAGTAATTATAAATGGAGGTAGTATAATAAAAAGATGATTAAATGTGGCACTTTAGCTATTGCCATGTGAAGGACATGGTGAAAGTGTGGAATGATGGGTAAAAGAGAGATTCCCTTGCCTTCCAGCCCTTAAAACTATCCCTGAATGACACCTCCTAAAGGATCGGCAAATAGTGATGGGCTAAAAAAGCCAGTGTCACCAACCTGATGTTCAGTATTAAAATCACACATATATTGCTCACCTACCCTAAGGCATGGCAGGCGTCTTTCTCAGCCTGCTTTCTCTGCAGATTATATGTGTAACTACAGGGATGGGCTGGCCATATTTGGCCCTGTTTACCTGTTGCTCACAGGCGTAGATTGCTGGTTGTTGTTGCTCTTGTGGTATTGTTGTTGTTTGTGTTTTCATGCTTTACTAGTTGGAAATCAGATGGCTGTTCCTACTTCAGGCTTCATCTTGAAAATGTTAATGAAACTCTCTAACTGTCAGTCTCCTCAACTATGCAATGGGAATAATAGGAACATTTATTTCATAGGGCTGTTATACAGAATAAATAAGATAATGTATGTGAAGTTCTTGCACAGTACCTGGTGCCAAAAACATGCAATAAATGTTAGGCATTACTAAAGTCATTACAGTAATTATGAGTATCATCATCCTCGTCATTTTCTTATTACTATTGAAAAGATATCAATTCCTTTGATTATGCAGTGATTTTTCCATTTTGTCTTCACAACCTAAGTCCTAATATCTGGGGAGTTGGTTTGAGGTCTTTGAAATTACTGCATCTCTTGCACAGTTGTTTAGTTTAGAAATACAAAGACTCATTTAAAACAAAATGTCCTCTTGAGATTTAAATGACATTGACGGTTCTGAACTTTATTGTTTTATGGACATTTTAAAATAGTTTTTTTAGATTTTTAAACTTACTAAACATGAATGTTACAGTTCCTTATAATGCAGAGTGGTTTTAAAAGGATAAACCATTTTAAAAAAAGGATAGAGAAAATAAATATAATCTTTTTTAAGACTACTGGTTTTCCAAATAATAGTTTGAGAAATTTTGGTATTTTTACTAGGTAAATATGGCACTTCCTACTGGGTAAGTATGAAGTTACACTGAAAAATGTATCCTTTTGTGTAACTTAGTATTTACCTGCTTAAAATTATTATTCCAGAATTGGAAATGATTGGACAAAAGACGGGATTTGTTTTAGTTTTGGTGATTACAGGAAGACAAAGTCTTCTCAGTGATCAGACACTGAATGACACAGGAGATGTGCTGAAGTTCACTGAGTCCGTCCCAGCATCTGATCTGCCAGTGCCAGTTTTGTGCTGCGAGTTCACTGCACTGTATTTATTTATGGAGGTCAGTGAGCTCCTCAGCGATGACCCAGTGCTCAACAGCCTTTATCAGGAGAATTCAGGTTTCTCTGGGTAGCTGTGGGACTATGAGTTTCTGAAATTTTTACAGTCAGAGGAAAAAAAGGATATTTTAATTTAATATTTTAATAGGTTAAAGGATAAATTTAAAAGTACCTTATTAAAAATAAACAGAATAATGTTCTCTTCCTCACACACATGCATTCTACAGAGCCATTTTCAAGAATCCATGAACTAAAAAGCTTTTATTTTTTTTATTTTTTTTTGAAAGAAAGGAAAAGGAAAGAAACTGAGAGTGAAAGAAATAAAAAAAAGAATGTAAGAGAGAAAGAAAGATAAAAAGCTTTTAAATAATAATTTCTAGAGAGCTTAGGAACATATCAAGCAGACCTTACATTTGAACATGTCATATGAATATTACCATTGAAAGTATTTCTTAAAATGCTATTCACAGAACAGTTTCTAAGATTACACAGCACAATTAAGCAAGACTTGTCTTCCGTTAGTGCCCTTTCATGATTTCAAGGATGATTCCGCACACTTGCCACATTGCTACTTTTAAAAGAAACAACCCATTAGATTCACTCTCCAAAATTTAAGACAAATTTTCAACAGCTAATGCTTGAACAGAAGAGATCTCCGCTTAACTCTCAACAAAACAGAAAGTTAGGTTAACCAATAAGCTACATTTTCTCTGACATGAACGTATACTAATATAAAAATGTAGGAAAATTAAACCAAAGAATACATTTCATAACCTAAAATAGAAGCTTTTAGAATAGTTTCACAAAACACATAGTGTTTGTGTTCATTTCCAGAAGAATAAATACCTTAAGTGAGATAACAAGAATACCAAATTATAGTAGGATCCAATCAAGTAAAGGATGATCTCACCCAAGAATTAATTAAATACCCAAAGTGGTAAATTCATTTTTACAATGATCTTCTAAAATATCTAGTTAATTAAATGCATGGTAAAATTCCAATTGCACCGACTGTAACTTTCTACTTGACCATCTGGTATGCTGCACACTAGGGTTCTTGGGTAACTTTTGGACAATGAGAAAGAGACCATCAGGGAAGGGGAGAGGAAGTGAGGCAGAGACTGCTAATCAGGTGGGAAGAGTGCCCCACATCCATCTCCCCTTCTGTCCATAACCCTTCTTTCTCCCTGAGGAGATCATGTCACCAAGCCATCATATAACTGCCACAGGCATGCTTTCAGCATCTATATCAGTTGAGTAGTGCCAAGTAAAGGAAAAGTAGGGACAGATACGGGGTGGTAAGGAAAGGTCATCAAGAGCTAATCTTGTTCTTGATTTAGAGAGGAAAGGGACTCTACAGATTGGTCATGAGCTTAGTTTAAGCTGTGTTAGAAGTTTGAAATCTGAAGAAAACTGCGTCTTTGGGGTCTTTATATTGGTGTGGTACTGCCCTAAACAAAGTGGTTTCTATGGAACTTTAGTTGTGTAAAACAATCAGGGTTTTTCCTCATTTAATAAATATTTGTTGCACTTCTATGCACTAGACACAGTTGTATGTTGTAAAGATATAGCAGTAAAAACCAGACCAAAATAACTCTTCCTTAAGTATATTGTAGTACATCTTAGTGGGAGAAGACCACAATAAATATGTACATTATACAGAAAGAAATGATCATTTCTATGGAGTAATATAAAGTTGGAAAAGGAGCCTGGGTTACAATTTAAACAGGGTAATTAAGGAAGGCTTTGTGTTAGAATGAAATATATAAGCGAAAATTTGAGAGTAAGAAAAGAGACAGCAAACCACGTGGATATCTAGGGAAAGAATGTTCCAGGTGAAGGGGATGGGGCACACTAACCCTGAGGCAAGAACACACCAGGTGTCTTTAAGGTCCACTAAGAAGGTTGGTGGGTTTATTGGAATGCAGTGACAAGGGAAGAAAATAGTAGGTAGGAGAGGGGATAACTAACAACTGAAGGAGTGGAGTTAACATTTACTGAGATGGGAAGACGTTTGGAACATCAGGCTTAGGGCTTGTTAATTTCCACATGCCTGTTAGATATCCAAGTGGAGGTGACATGTGGGCAGAAAGTAATACATGTCCACATTGTCAGCTTGGCTACTGATATAAATGTGGGTGTTACCAGCGTGTAGATGGTGTTTCAAGTCATGAGACTATCAGGCATCCCCAAGGCAAAAAAGTAGACAACCCCGGCTGATCCTTCAGCAACATCACCATTAGTAGTCCAGAGAGAAGAAAAGGAACATTTACTATTTACAGAACTTCAAATAGTAGAAGAAGCTCCAGAGGGAAGAATTAGGAATTGTGAATGGATGATGCAAGATACAGATTTCTGACTCAATATACAAAACAATATTCTAACAACTAAAGCTGTCAGCAGTAGTAGGGGCTATCTCCTTGGTTTGGGAGTGTCCACAAAAGCTGATTGACTCATTTCTCAGGATCCAAGGCTATCAGCAAGGGAAGAGAAGGAAGCCTCCTGTTAATTTTTTTATATCACTCAGTAGCTATATAGTGTGTAGTGTTAAATAATATCACCAGAAAACTGTCTATATATTCTATACATGTAAACTAAGTTGAGGATTATGGCAACCACTTACTTAACTCAAAGTTAACCAAATATATTTTGGTTTGAGATGGCTGATAAAATCGAATGTCAAGAGATTGTCCCCAGTATCCTCTCCTGACTTCTCATGTTCTCCTTGAGTTTAGAGACAGTCTTTTAATGTAATGGTAACCCTTAACTTCTGTGTCTCCACGCCATAAACCATTTTTGATGCCCACTTCTATAGAATACACTACTTCGAGAACAGAACCAACTGTGCCAGAGAATTAACAGCTCTGTGAGGATTCGACTCTATTATTACATATGTGAGGGTGGGATGATGGGAGGAAAAGAGGTCAAAAGAAAGAGGTGATTGATGGCAAGTGGGTAGAAGACTTGCTTAAAATGTCTTATTTTGGACCAGAACACCCACAGAACGTTCCACTGTAAAATGCTATTACAGAAAGGATATGCATAAAATAAAAATAAAAAGTTTTGCAAGAATTATTATTGATAATCATCAATGAGAAGGTTTATATCTCCTTTAGAGAAAAACATAACTTATTTATTTATTTATTTATTTATTTTCTTGGAGACAGACTTTTGCTGTGCCACCCATGCTGGAGTGCAGTGGCACGATCTTGGCTCACTGAAACCTCCACTTCCTGGGTTCAAGCAATTCTCCTGTCTCAGCCTCCCAAGTAGCTAGGATTACAGGTGAACACCACCACACCTGGCTAATTTTTTGTATTTTGGTAGAGACAGTGTTTCACCGTGTTGCCCAGGCTAGTCTCAAACTCCTGAGCTCAGGCAATCCGCCTGCCTCATAATGTTTTTCATACTTAACACATGAGCCATTTTAAATTCCACGTCCACTACTTTATGTTTGCACCTCCATCTACTGAAGAGACTTTTATTTAATGTCAATATTAGGATAAGATAGGTTTATTTATTTTATTCTACTTCATTTCACAAAAATTGAAAGGTAGCTTTTCAACAGTTAATACTCCTTTGCCAGCATCCATCACAACTCTGTAGTGACCGGGAGACTCAGTCTGATTCAGAGTTAGAGAAAATGGCAGTGACTTCAAGATAGGAAGGCTTGATGGTATTTCAAAGAAAAGCAGATTTCACAGGGTAATAAAAATAAGTTGTATTTTTTTTTCCTTTTTTGAAAGCACCAGGTGTTCTCAAATATTTGATTTTCTCTTCAAGATATTATTTAAAAAATAAAAAATAAGATGAGGAAAATAAACAGACTATTTTCACTCATTTATAAGATTTATACAAAGAGAAAATCATATAATTCTGGTGGTAAGGAAGACTTTTTTTTTTAACAGCTTAAATGAAAAACGTGAAGTGGGAGTCAGATTGACTGATAATTGCAGTGCGAAAAATCAAGAGCCCTGGAGAAAGGAAAGAGTGAGTTAGAACATAAAGTACATCACTTGTATTTCAAAACAGCTAACTTTATCTTTTTTTACACCACTCTCAAGTCACAGAAAACTAAAATGACAGAAGCCCCAAATACCTTCTCAGTCTTTCTCAACCTTTCAGAACATGACACACATAGGACTGAGAATGTTCTGAGATTCACTGTAGTAAACGGACAAGGCCACTTCTAGCCAGAGGCAACGCCTTCTGCAAGTCTCAGGGGAATTTCAGTGTCATCTGCACCTTTGTCACTGCACTTAGTCTCCTGAACCGGGGCATTATCTTTATTATCAAATCAAAAATTGTACCAAGTTTTAAACAGGTTATGCTCCTTTCTTAGCATATGTAGATGACAGCTAAACAAAGGACCACACAAAGTACAGATGCTGAGAAAAGCACCCAGTGGGGAGTCTGCCCAACTGTGGACACTGCTGCTGCTTTTAGGCAGAAGAACCCAGGTGCATTCTTCTCCTCTGGGTTCCTAGGCCAGGCTAGGAAAAGGATAGAGGCAGAGAATTTCCTAACAGTGCTCTTCTACCTCCCTAGATAAATCCCTTATGTCCTTCACCCTTCTCTCTCCTCCCTCCTTCTTTCCAGAGGCACAGTTTAGAGAGACTCTAGATGCTGGGCTCAAAATACAGTGGATTTTTATTGCTCCCAGAAAACTGAATTCAAGACAAGCCCCTACAGTAAAAAAAAAAAAAAAAAAAAAATCCCATTGTTTTCCCCTAACTCTAATATGGAGAATAATTCTGGAAAGTCAGATTCAGACTTTCAGATGCAAATGCAAATAGATTTTTTCCCATATGTTTTGAATTGCTAAAAAAGAAAGAATGGAGAGAATTTTAAAACAAACAAGACCCCTGACCTACTGAATCTGCAGTCTGGCCTCTACCTGCCTCACAGGCACTGCTGATCACCCGTAGATGTGGCTGGATACCTGAGCTGTGCTCCAGCCATGCTGGCTTCTTTCAGTTCCTCCAGTGCCCCTTGCTCCTTCCTGCCACAAGGTCTTTGCGTATCTTCTTTTTCCACTTGTAACTCTCTTCTCTCTTTTTCCTCAGCCTCTTCCCCCTTTGCCTAATTAACTTCCCTAGATCCTCCACATCTCAGTTCAAATTTTGCTTACTTCAGTCACATTCCTTGACCTCTGTGACCAGGCCAACCCCCTTCTAAAGACAAGACATTTTCCTGCCAAGCCCTTCCAGTTATCACTTTGCATTTCTTCCTTTGATGTTTTTGATTAACATCTACATCCCCCACCCACCTGTAAGCTCCTAGATGTCAGGGACTTGTTCTCTTTAACCCCACCATTATTCCCCTAGCACCCCCAAGTATAGTTGCGCCATCACACAGCAGGTGCTTAATAAGTATTTGATGATTTCTTTAATGAATGAATGAATGAACCTGTTGATTTCATTCACCTTATTCTCCCTCAAATTTTTCTCAAGAGTTACTAATAGTTTGAAAGGTTTTCTGATGAAGAATGCCACTCTGTAGTTTTAACTCAGTAAGTAAGAAAGAATCATAAAGTTCATCTAGGGCATCGACAAAATGAAAGTACAGTCAATGACCAAAATCATCCCTTAATTTCTCTCCTGGGAATTTAAGGAAAGAAGGCAAACTTGCCACCAATGGTCCCTATAAGTGAGCCCTAGGCCATATCGGATGTTTTCTATTTTAGGATCATTTCTAAAACTAGTTGCAGTGATTTTATTTGATAAAGTAAAATTCTGATCCCAATCTCTAGAGGAACACTCAGTCTCTAAATGTTCCAATGGTGTCATCACCTTATTTAAAAAAAAATCACTCTTTGGCCTAGAAGGTATGTTAATGAATATATAAGGTTTGAATTTTTGTATAATTTTTATATTTAGTTAAATTTGCTTTTTTTAAAAAAAGTCTGGCATCTTGAGAATTCTAAGACCCTGTACCAAAATTATTCTGCATTGGAGATTGGAATATGAGATTTTATGAGAACACTGTATCATT
This sequence comes from Cacajao melanocephalus, assembly GCA_963573385.1. NCBI lineage: Eukaryota > Metazoa > Chordata > Mammalia > Primates > Pitheciidae > Cacajao > Cacajao melanocephalus. Next base: position 71,152 of record CAUYLG010041986.1, on the reverse strand, counting down.
TAGTGTTTTATGAGCAATACATGAATTGATAAGGTAATTTTAGGAGGTGACAGACAGCTTGGATTCACTTGGAATACAGCCAGAAAAAATCAATAAATGATTATTTACTAATTCAGAAAAGATGACGATTCTAAGCTAGGCAAAGGGCATGAATAGACAATGGTCAAAAGAAGATATACAAATGGGAGAGAATTCACAGACCCTCTAGGAAGCAGATTGTTCCTGCAGGCCCCAGGAGACAGCCGAAAAACTCTGAAGACAAAGGATATAACCTCTTGGGACTGTAGGGCCCTACCTATCACCTGATCCTGCCTACTACCAGAGCTGATGCTTTATTGAAAGTGCCACCTCCTGGCAGGAGGCAAACCAATACAAAACTACTGCAATAAACAAATCTACAACTTAGGACCCTCAAAGAGTCCATTTCACTTTCCTGACACCTCCACTGGAGCAGGTACTGCTATACATGGCTAAGAGACCTGAAGACAGTTTACATCACAGGACTCTATGCAGACACAGTCCCCCAAGTACCAGCCCAGACCCCAGTAGCTCCACTGAGTGGCTAGATCCAGAAGAGAAATAACAAGCATTGCAGTTTGGCTCTCAGGAAGCCACATCCCTAGAGATAGGAGGAGAGCACAGCATCGAGGGAATACCTTGTGGGACAAAAGAATCTGAACAGCAGCCTTTTAGCCCCAGATCTTCCCTCTGACATAGCCTACCCAAATGAGAAGGAACCAGAAAAATAATTCTGGTAATATGACAAAACAAGGTTATTTCATACCCTGAAAAGATCACATTAGCTCACCAGCAATGGATCCAAACCAAAAGAAATCCCTGAACTGCCGGAAAAAAAAAATCAGAAGGTTGATCATCAACCTAATTAAGGAGGCACCAGAGAAAGGTGAAGTCCAATTTAATGAAATTTTTAAAAAAATGAAATGAGGTATGAGGGGAAAAATCTTTAGGGAAATAACATGAGTAAAAAACAATCACAACTTCTGGAAATGAATGACACCCTTAGAGAACTGCAAAATGCACTGGAAAGTTTCAGCAATAGGCCAAACAAGCAGAAGAAAGAACTTCAGAGCTCAAAGATAAAGTTTTTGAATTAACTCAATTCAATAAAGACCAAAAAAAAAATTTTTTTTTAATGAAAACAGCCTCCAAGAGGTTTGGGATTATGCTAAATGAACAAGCCTAAAAATAATGGGTGTTCCTGAGGAAGAAGAAAAATCTAGAAGTCAGGAAAATATATTTGTGGGAATAATTGAGGAAAATTTCCCTAGCCTTGCTAGAGATCTAGACGTTCAAGTACAGGAAGCTCAAAGAACACCTGGGGAATTTATCACATAAAGATCAACACCCAGGCACATAGTCATGAGGTTATCTAAAGTCAAGACAATGGAAATAATCTTAAGAGCTATGTCTTCTATAGAAGTGGACACTGAAAATGATTTATGGTGTGGAGACCCAGAAGTTCAGGATTACCGTTACATTAAAAGACTGTCTCTAAACTCAAAGAGAACATGAGAAGTCAGGAGAGGATATGGGGGACTTCTATTTTATCAGCCATCTCAAACCAAAATATATTTGGTTAACTTTGATTTAAGTAAGTGTTTGCCATAATCCTCAACTTCTTTAACATATATAGAACATACAGACAGTTTTCTGGTGATATTATTTAATACCACACACTATTTATCTACTGGGTAATATCAAAAAATTAACAGGAGTCTTCCTTCTCTTCTCTTGCTGATAGCCTTGGATCCTGAGAGATGAGTCAATCAGCTTTTGTGAACACTCCCAAACCAAGGAGATAGCCCCTACTACTGCTGACAGCTTTAGTTGTTAGAATATTGTTTTGTATATTGAGCCAGAAATCTGTGTCTTGCAACATCCATTCACAGTTCCCGATTCTACCCTCTGGAGCTTCCTCTACTATTTGAAGTTCTGTAAATAACAAATGTTCCTTCTCTTCTCTCTGACCTACTAATGGTGGTGTTGCCAAAGGATCAGTCTGGGTTGCACTTAAGGCAGTGCTAAGAGAAAAATTCATACTTTTATATGCCTTCATCAAAAAGTCTGAAGAAGCACAAATAGACAATTTAAGGTCAAACCTCAAAGAACTAGAGAAACAAGAACAAACCCAGCCCAACCCAGCAGAAGAAAAGGAATAACTAAGATCAAAGCAAAACTAAATGAAATTGAAACAAACCAAAAACATTACAAAAGATAAATGAAACAAAAAGCTGGTTATTTAAAATGATAAGAAAAAAAAGATAGAACATTAGCAAGATTGACCAAGAAAAGAATAGAGATGTTCCAAATAAGCTCAATTAGAAACAAAATGGGATATATTATTACCAATATCACAGAAAAGCAAAAGTTCATTCAAGAGTATTAGGAATAACTTTATGTGCATGAACTAGAAAACCTAGAGGGGATGGATAAATTCCTGGAAATATACCACCCTCTTAGATTAAACCAGGAAGAAATAGAAACTCTGAACAGACCAATAAGAAGCAGCAAGATTGAAATGTTAATTTTAGAAGTTACCAAGAAAAAAAGTCCAAGACCAGATGGATTCATAGCTGAATTCTATCAAACATTCAATGAAGAATTGGGACTAATCCTATTGACACTATTCCAAAAGATGGAGAAAGAGGGAATCCCCTCTAAATCATTCTGTGAAGCCAGTATCACCCTAATACCAAAACCAGGAAGAGATATAACCAAAAAAGAAAACTACAGATCAATATCCCTGCTGAATATAGATGCAAAAATCCTTAACAAAATACCAGCTAACCAAATTCAACAACATATCAGAAAGATAATCTGTCATGAACAAGTGGGTTTCATACCAGGGATGCAGGGATGGTTTAACATATTCAAGTCAATAAATGTGATACACCACATATATCTACTGGGTAATATCAAAAAACTAACAGGAGTCTTTTTAACAGAATTAAAAACAAAAATCACATGATCATCTCAATAGACTAAGAAAAAGCATTTGACAAATCCAGCATCCCTTTAGGATTAAAACCCTCAGCAAAATCAGCATAGAAGGGTCATACCTTAATATAATAAAAGCAATTTATGACAAACTCAAAGCCAACATAATACTGAATGGGGAAAAGTTGAAACCATTCTCCCTGAGAACTGGAGCAAGACAAGGATGTCCACTCTCACCACTTTTATTCAGCATGGTACTGGAAGTCCTAGCGAGGGCAATCAGACAAGAGAAAGAAATAAAGGGCATCCAAATCAGTAATGAGGAAGTCAAACTGTCAGTTTGCTGATATCATTGTATACCTACAAACTAAAGACTCCTGCCAAAAGCTCCTAGATCTGATAAGTGAATTCAGCAAAGTTTCAGGATACAAAATTAATGTGCAGAAATCAGTAGCTCTGCTATACACCAACAGCAACCAAGGTGAGGATCAAAAAAAGAACTCAACCCCTTTTACAATAGCTGCAAAAGATTAAAATACTTAGGAACATACCTAACCAAGGGTGTGAAAGACCTCTACAAGGAAAACTGCAAAACACTGGTGAAGGAAATCATAGATGACACAAACAAATGGAAACGTGTCCCATGCTTATGGATGAGTAGCATCAATATTGTGAAAATGACCATACTGCCAAAGCAATCTACAAATTCAATGCAATTCCCATCAAAATACCACCATCATTCATCACAGAATTAGAAAAAAAACTATTCTAAAATTCATATAGAACCACAAAAGAGTGCATATAGCCAAAGCAAGACTAAGCAAAAAGAACAAATCTGGAGGCATCATCTTACCTGACTTTGTACTATAAGGCCATAGTCACCAAAACAACATGGTACTGGTATAAGAATAGGCACATAGCTCAATGGAACAAAATAGAGAACCCAGAAATAAAGCCAAATACTTACACCCACTGATAGTGGGGAAAGTATACCCTATTTGACAAATGATGATGGGTTAATTGGCAAGCCACATATAAAATAATGAAACTGGATCCTCATTCCTCACCTTCTACAAAAATCAACTCAAGATGGAATAAGAACTTAAAGCTAAGAACTAAAACGATAAAAATTCTAGAAGTCAGAAAAACCCTCCCATAAATTAGCTTAGGCGAAGACTTCATGACCAAGAACCCAAAAGCAAATGCAATAAAAATGAAGATAAATAGATAGGAATTAATCAAATTAGAAAGCTTCTGCACAGCAAAAGAAACAATCAGCAGAGTAAACAGATAACCTACAGAGTGAGAGAAAATCTTCACAATTTATACATCTGACAAAGGACTAATACCCAGAATCTACAAAGAACTCATACAAATCAGCAAGAAAAAAAGCAATCCCATCAAAAAGTGGGCTAAGGACATGAATGGACAATTCTCAAAAGAAAATATACAAATGACCAACCAATATATGAAAAAAAAAAGCCCAACATCACTAATGATTGGGGAATTGCAAATCAAAACCACAATGCAATACCACCTTACTCCTGCAAGAATGGCCATAATCAAAAAATCAAAAAATAATACATGCTGATGTGGATGTTGTGAAAATGGAACACTTTTACACTGTTGGTGAGAATGAAACTGGTATAACCACTGTGGAAAACAGTGTGGAGATTCCTTAAACAACTAAAAGTAGAACTACCATTTGATCTAACAGTCCCACTACTGGATATCTACTCAGAAGAAAAGAAGTTATATGAAAAAAAACTTGCCCAAATGCCCATCAATCAATGAGTTAGTTAAAAAAAAAAAAGTGATACACACACACACACACACACACACACAATGGAATACTACTCAGCTATAAAAAGGAGTGACATAATGACATTTGCAGCAAGCTGGATGGAATTGTAGACCATTATTCAAAGTGAAGTAACTCAGGAATGGAAAAACAAACATCGTATGTTCTCCCTCATAAGTGGGAGCTAAGCTATAAGGATGCAAAGGCATAAGACTGATACAAATGGACTTTGGGGATTCAGGGAAAAGAGTGGGATTGGGGGTGAGGGATAAAAAACTACACATTAGGTAGAGTGTACAATGCTTGGGTAATGGGTGCAGCAAAATCTCAGAAATACTCACTAAAGAACTTTTCCATGTGACCAAACACCTCCTATTCTCCCAATACTACTGAAGTAAAAATAAAAAGAAAACTATTAAGAAAGCCATTTTATATCTTAAAACGATTTTCTTCTTCTGTTTTGTTTGTTTTGGTAATGAGGTGAGAAATGATATGAAGGACATCCAGAGTGCTTATACCATTTAAAGATAAACTAATTGATGTCTTTTTTAAAAAACTACATTGAAATTAGCCAACTTTCTCACCCTAAGGAGATCACAAATAAGTGCAAGGACATTTGATACTTAGGTTGATACTTAAGAGACTTGAAGCTAGGGTACCAGAGCCTGAACTTTCTTATAAAAAAAATATTCTGGCTCTTGGAAAGGGCATAACTAGATTACTAGAGTGTGGTCTGCTGGTTCTGAACAAAATCAATGCTATATTAACTAGTAATTTAAAATATTTGGACTGCACGCAGTGGCTCATGCCTGTAATTTCAGCACTTTGGGAGGTCAAGGCAGGTGGATCACTTGAGGTCAGGAGTTTGAGACCAACCTGGCCAACATGGTGAAACCCCATCTCTACTAAAAATACAAAAATTAGCTGGACATGGTGGCAGGCACCTGTAATCCCAGCTACTGAGGAGTTGGAGGCACAAGAATTGCTTGAACCCGGGAGGCAGAGGTTGGAGTGAGCCAAGATTTTCTAGGAAAAAATTCCTAGAAATTTTTTCTAGGAATAATTCACCTGCACTCTAATCTAGGCAATAAAAGTGAAACTCTGTCTCTCTCTCTCTCTCTCTCTCTCTCTCTCTCTCTATATATATATATATATATATATATATATTTATTTATTTATTTATTTATTTAAAGGTTATTGAAAATGATATATAATTGTGTCTAGATGTTTTGACTTTGTTTCACCCCAATTTTTTATGATTTTAAAGATAAGTTTTTTTTAAAGGTAATTATTTTTAGGGGAAATTTATTATGAAGGGCAAAAACATTTTTTACTATACTTGTCTGTTTTCTTCACTTTGTGAAGTTTAGCTTTTACATGACAAGTTTACTCTCATTGCAGTACAATGTTTCACAAAAAAATAAATTGCCTTTAGAGAGTAAGGTTCCACCCAATGCTGTGATGGGAGATCAGAATTTGCCATGTTAGGTTTGAAACTCAGACTCCGTATAAAATGAATCCAAAAAGCAGTTTGTAGCACACTATTCATTTTCCTTAGAGTTCTTTGGCTGGGAGTTATAAACAATGGTTAGAGAAAACACCTGACCCTTGCCAGTATGTGTCTCTGACCTACACAGGGTGGGAGCGTTGATTGCACTAGAGCCAACAGGATGAGTACCAACAGGGCAGCATACACAGTAGCTGCTGTAGCAGAAGAAATGAGAAATGCAACAGGTCTGCAGATTAGAATGGTTGTTCTTGTCCTCTCTTCTTTTTGAATGGTCAGTAACACATTCTTTACTAATAATATAATGGGTAGCAGGTTTAAACTCAAAGTTAACTTGGAAATCAGCTATTGTGATTCATTTACATTTTAGAGGTAAAAAACCAAGATCCAGAAAATGTAGAAGACTTTTCCAACGTATTTCTGTATTTATGTTTAAATGTCATTGTGGGGCTTGATAGCATTTCAGACCGGATAAGATTCACTGATGTGAAAACCTGAGTAGAGAAGGACTAATGCATGTTGAATATGCATGTTGAATATGCGTGCATTCAGCTCCTTGGCTGGAATAGTTTCCAGAGACAAAAATAGGCAGTAGCAGCCCTCCTGCAATGGCAGCATAATCCGAGTTCCCCTTTACAAGTGAAAGTTCACTGTCAGGGCTGTTGGGCTTAAAGACAATTTCTGTGGGGTACAGATTGCCCCAGAGAATGAAAGCTAACCTGACAGAGTGAATGATAGTAGTTGGTATCAGCCATGCAGGTTTCTAAATTTTGTTAATTAAACCTTAAAAGAAAATTTTTCTAGGATTAATTCACCTGTAGATAAAAAAAAATTTTGGCTGCAGATACAGTTCTGTAAAGGGTGCATCTTGCTGAATTGCTGTGTAGAGTGCTAGAATGCACACCCTCATTTCAGCATACAGGCTCTTTATCTCACACAGGGGACACTTCAAAAAGTTTGTCAGAAAATGGTGAAAAGCGATGAAAAAATAATAACTTCATTTCTTAACATATGCTGCATCAAGGTCAAGATAACACCAGCCAGTTAGTCTATCCCTAGAGAACTGAGGATCATGGGAACTTAACCATGTCAATGCAGTCTTTTTTACATTGTTAACTGAAAAAAAGTAAATGTTCCTTATAGAGATTTTAAGATAAGCAAACAAAAAAGTCAGAAGGAACCAAGTTAGTACTGTAAGGTAGATGCCTGATGATTTTCTATTAAAAGTCTCACAAAATGGTCCTTGTATGATAAGAAGAATGAACATGAGCATTTTTGTGGAACAGAAGGATTCTCTGGTGAAGGTTTCCTGGGAATATTTCTGCTACAGCTTTGGCTAACTTTCTCAAAACAATCTCATGTTAAACACATGTTATTTTTCTTTGACTCTCCGGAAAGTCAACAGGCAAAATGCCTTGAGTATTAAAAAAAAAAAAAAAAAAAAACACCATTGCTATGACCCTTGCTCTTTACCAATTTGCTTTTGCTTAGACTGTACCATTTTCACCTCTTGTTAGCCATTGCTTTGATTGTGCCTTTTCTTCAGGATTGTACTGGTAAAGCCATGTTTTATCTCTGTTATAATTCTTTGAAAAATCAGTTCAGGATTTCAGTCCCACTTGTTTAAAATTTCCATTGAAAGCTGTATTTTTGTCTGCATCTGATAACGGGTGCAAGAGTATTGTCACTCATTGAGTGGAAACTTTGCTCAACTTCATTTTTCAGTCAGAATCACATAAGCTGAACTCACTGAGATGTCTGTGGTGTTGGCTATTGTTTCTGCTGTTGCCAGTCCTCCTCAATTAGGCCATGAGCAAGATTAATTTTTTTCTCAAAAATTGATGTGGATGGTCTGCCACTGCGGGCTTCATCTTCAACATTGTCTCGTCCCTTCTTAAAATGAGTTATCCACTTATATGCTGTTAATTTCTTTAGAACATTGTCCCCACAAACTTTTATAAAGCCTCAGTGTTTTTGCCATTCTTCCACCCAAGCTTTACCACAAATTTGATGTTTGTTCTTGCTTCAGTTTTAGCAGAATTCATGTTGTTCAGGTAAAAGCTCTTTCCAAACTGGAGTCTTAGTCTTTTTAGTGTCTCAGACTAGATCCTGTTTGGACGTGTTATGACAAGTTAGTGAAAGTTTATTTTGGTGTAAAAAATTATGAGATTCATGCGTAATTTTTTATAATATGCATTTTCTATGAACTTTTTGAGACTCCTCATATTTTATGTGACACAGTTTCTACAGGGAAAAGAAAATCCTAATTGGAACATGATGAGAGTTAAGAGTGAGTATGGGATGAGGTCAGTGAAACATCCACAGTATTCATACCTGTATGGTAAATCCAGAGAGTCCCATGAGGATAGCCTCTTTCCAGAGCTCACTTGTTTTCTTTTCCTTTTTTTTTTTTATTGAGATGGAGTCTCACTCTCCCGGGTTCAAGCTATTCTCCTGCCTCAGTCTCCCAAGTAGCTGGGATTACAGGCACCCACCATCATGCCCAGCTATTTTTTTTCTATTTTTAGTAGAAACAGGGTTTTACCATATTGGCCAGACTGGTCTCAAACTCTCCACCTCAAGTGATCCACCTGCCTCAGCCTCCCAAAATGCTAGGATTACCGTTGTGAGCCACTGCACCTGGCCCCAGAGCTCACTTTGATAATCAACACTAAATGTGACATTTGCAGCCTGCATAGACAGAGAATCCAGTTTACTTGCATTCTTAACACCCACACAGAGAATGATGTGGTGTCCTCATCCCTAAGGCCTTCCTCAAGCACCCGTCAGCATTAATCAAAAAGCTCTTTTGAATGCTGCTAGCACCTACAGCACTTGTGTTCAAAATCAAGAAAGGCCACTCCGGACGATAGGCCTGAGCTCTATTTCTCCATAGACGGTAGGGCTCTCACTTCCCCTTTTCTTCTGTTGTTAATTGGGCAAACAAATAATACCCTTAGCACTCAGGAAAAGTGCCTGGATCCAGTTAATTACCCATTTTCACTAATCTAACGTAATAAAAATATTAAAAGATACTGCTATTCTCCACTCCAGGGCTATTTTATGGCTGAGAAAGCCTTTCTTTTTCACAACAGTGGACAGAACTAATATAAGTCTACTCATTGTGCACAGATAAGTTCCCCTTTCTCAGTTCATGACCTCAAGCTGAATGGGATCTACTGCTCCCTGGAGACCTACATGCATCTCTTAATGCCAGGACATGTGCCAGGGCACCTCCTACTCCCTGCTGTAACCTTCCCAACTAGAGACTTGTCAACCCTCCTCACCATCTGCCCTGCTTCCCACCCTGCAATGTCAGACTCACACACTCACTGACACACCCTGCTCCCAGCAGGTCTAGATCTCAAGGAACATAATTGTGACTTTTTTCTCCCTTGTTACGCTTAACTTTGATTTCTATGTACAAAGCTCCCTCTGAAGTATTGGGTCTTCTGTAGCAGAGATATAGCTCTATCTACTTGATTTGAGCAGTATCATGATCTTCTGACATAGAATGTTAAAGTTAATAATGTTGTTTTATGCATCTCAAACACAGATAGATTATCATTTCTCTCACTAAAATAGACATAAGTACTTATAGCTTCATACTGTAGTTGGGGAGAGAAGATTGGTTGTAAAACTGTTCAGAAACTTTTTTTGATGAATTCATTTCTTCCCCATTGCTTGATATTAAAATATAAATCTTGACTGTAAGCTCCAACTTAACACAATTTTCACTTTTTCTGCAGCACCTGAAATTCTTAGAGGTTGTGCCTATGGACCTGAGGTGGACATGTGGTCTGTAGGAATAATCACCTACATCTTGTAAGTGAAGAAAAGCAATTTTTATGTAAACTATTTACCTTTCTGTGACATTTTCTAGGTGTCTCTAATTCTCATAAAAACCGTAAAGATTACTTTTTGTCTTTTTGTGATTTTCTATTACATATAAACTGCAGTTAGTGATAGAATTTCCTGAAAATGAACATTGCTTTCTATTTTGTAATTTTCTTGAGACCAGAATTCTTGTCCAGGGTTTTTCCATGTCTATATCTACTATGCAATGTACAGCAGATTTAGGGAACAATTCATTACTTGACAATAGTAATGAATGTGAGCCCCAGATCACCTGTGTAAACTTGCGCTTATTTTACTTATTTGCATCTCATCTAAAATAATTAGACTTAGTCCTTTTAAAAGGGCAACTGGCTATTTAATTTCTTAAGCAATTCCAAACTGGTATATTTCTTATTAGGAATATTTTAAATATATTTTAGCTATCAATTTTGTTTCCTATTTCTGTTAGGTTTTCAAGGGTCTTAAATTTAACACCCTACACATATTTCTCTGGGAGAAAATAAATGAGCAAAATATTATCTCTGGTATCCCCAACTTTATTCCTGAGCTCCTGTCTAATAACAAATAAGGAATTTCGTGGAATTTGCCAAAGAAATGGTGAACCTGCAAGTGGCGATGAAGAAAATCAACCAATTAGAAGAGCATATGAGAAGGAGGATTACTGTAGAACAACTAAAAAAGAAGATATTGATGTGTTCAAGAGTTTAATTCAAAACAAGGAGATGTCGTTGCCATTTACAGTGCTACAACGTTAGTTGTTGGAATGCAGAATATTCAAATTTATAGAGAAATTTCAAAGGGTTTGAAAGTAGGTATATTAGTCTACCTGGGCTGACATAACAGAATATATAGACTGAGTGGCTTAAATAACAGAAAATTATTTTCTCACAGTTTTGGGGGCTTGAAGTCCAAGATCAGAGTGTCAGCACAGTCAGCTTCTGCTGAGGGCCCTCTCCTGACTTGCAGGTGGCCACCATTTCACAGTGCCCTTACATGGTGGGGAGAAAGAGAGAGCAAGCTCTGTGGAGTCTCTTCTTATGAGGGGACTGATCCCATGAAGAAGGCCCCACTCTCATGACCTCATCTAAACCTGATTGCCTCCCAAGGGCTTCATCTCTAGATACTATCACATTGGGAGCTGGGGCTTCAACATATGGATTTGGGGGTGGGAGGGGGAATACAATTCAGTCCATAGCAGAAAGCTTTTTATTAAATTTGTTTTTAACTTAATAGTGATCTTGAAAAATTCAGTGTCCAGGTGACATGGACTAGGAATGGGCTAACTGTGGTAGGGCCTGCCCACAGTTAGCAAACTCTAAGTTCACCTGATACACATTTGTTGCTAGCCAAGACAAAAAGGTTTAACAAGCACCTGATAAAATAGCCACTTACTCGTATGTAATACAAAAGATATTTTCAGCGTTCAATTCCCTGTGTCTTTAGAAAAGCTTGAGAGAAATGTGGAGAGGTAGAGAATCCTGTATTTGTCCCCAAAATGTAAGTTTGCTCATAAAGTATAAATATACCCAATTTATGTACCTATATACTGACAATTGTACATTGTTGAAATGTACTGGGAGGCACTGAGTATTAATGATATAAACAAACTTGGAGAGATGGAAGTAGGAAATTAAGTTACATTTACCCAGAAAAATTAGAATGTATGGAATGCATAAAACTTCATGATATCACTGACATGGGAAAAATGAAGGGAAAAATGTAATTATTTGAGAACTACGTTAGTGTAACCCTGAAGATAGTTCTAAAAATCTGTACTATCCCCTAGTTCATTACCAAATTATACAAACTATTTTATATATTTCTTTTATCTTTATACACTTAAGGTAATTAACTAGTAGGTTTAGTTGAACGTAAGAGTGGTGGCCTCCAAAGTGAAAATAACAGTGCTGCTTACAACTAATATTCTTTAGTTCTCAACTAACTTCTGTCAGCCCCTAAGCCCGAGGATGTTTTATTTGCTCTGTAGTTCATTAATAATTGGTGAGGTCCACTGGCAAGGTCGACTGGCACATTTTCTCTAGTGGGTTGTGTCACTGGATCCCTGGATCTCCTTTATGAGATTGGTTTAATGTACACTCAGTGGCCTGCTGGGCACCTGAGACTGTGACCTCTAACATCTCACTCATTTCACCAGAGGGGCTTGGAGACAGACAGAGCAGAGTACAGAAGTAACCAAATAAAGAATTAGAACTAAAGATATATTTTGTTAATGCTTCCTGGGAGAGTAAATCTTACAATGAAGCTACATTATAAGCTTCAGTCAGATGCTTTCCTCTGTCTTCCAAATGTTGAGGCATTTGTTTTACCGATACTTGTCTGTATGTATGTAAACGCTGGGGCTCATTTTTCAATAAAGCCATGAATAGACATTTGATTCTTCCTATCAGTATAAAGAACTCTGTTCACTCTTGCCCCTCTTCTTGTGGCTACTGCTGCATTTTAACTTCACTCTTTCCTTCTTAAGAGTTCTAGCTTGTCACCACCAGGCTATTGGTATGACCTTGCTATTTCTAAGAATGACATTAGGCTGAAAATGAAGGCCATTCTAATTTTTCTCCCAGGAATTCTGGTGTCTTTACTTTTATACCGAAACCCTCTGCCCCTACAGACAAAAGCTGCAGGACTGGGCCTTACGATCTCATCAGAAATCAGATAGCATCAGAGATTCAAACTCTGTCCTTCAGCTTTCAACAATACAGTTCTGCCCTAAGGCTTTAAATTGACACCTTTTACCTCTGTCACCCAAGCACAAAGTCACTAATAGGATTGAAATGAAAGAAAAGGCATTTGAGCACTGTAACTCTTGAGTGGTCATTTTTGTCTCTACATTTTCAGAAGGGGAAATATAAGGAACCTCCTAAACTAAGTCTAGAAAGCTGGCTCATTTCTCCATGACTAACTGCAACAGGCCATTGGTTTCTAGTGTTGTGGAGAGCAGGGCAGGGCAGGCAAGGCAGGCAAGGCCAGAGTCTCTCCTTGTCAAGGTGAATACATGTGCTCCGTCTCACCTTAGGCTGCTCTTCCACAGGCAGGTTGGGAGTGGGATTCTCTGTGCAGACTGCTCAATAGGGAAAGAGAGAATGCATTGGCCCAGGCCTCAGCACTGTCAAGCCTTACATTTTTCTCGCTGGCTGCAGAGTATCTGGAAGAGACAAAGATTCTCCTAGTGGAACATCCTGTGAACAAAAGCACATAAGAAACTGCTTCTTTCTAAAAACTCATCATATTAGGATGTACTTTAATTTTTCATGATATGTACCAACCTGGCCAGCTTGAGGGAAGCCTTCAGGAAAATATCTTTTATTCATCCTCCCTCCCACCCTCATTTTTTTTTTTTTTTTTTTTTGGAATGGAACACAAGCAACACATGCCCTGGCATGGGATTTTTTTAAGCAGTTCCCTCTTTCTCGGTCCCTACCGATTTTAGAACTTCCACCCATCCATAAACAGTGGAAGCTCACTTTTCCTTTCTCTCTTGTTAAGATGCCCAAGATAGTTCTCTGTCCCTTTTATCCCATGTTTCCCATTCATTTTTAAGCTGACTCAGTAGAAGAAAATCATACAAAGAATGAGGTAAATTGAGGTTGCTCATTTCTTTGGCTGCATCTGGTGACTATACTAATATTATATATCTTGTAGGACCATTCCCTGACAATAGTTTCAGCTCCTGTCTTTGTTCTCTCTGAAATCCAAACTGGAATGGAATAGAAATATCATAAAGCTTTATTCATTTCTATGGAAGATTTCATAGAGTAGGGCAGAATAAAAATAAGTGAAAGATTTCTTCTTTCCACTTTTTAATTTCTTTGCTCTCAAAAATCCCAGCTCTTCCCTTTTGCACTAAATTGGAAGTCTAATCAATCTCTGTCTGCCTGTCTGTCTTCTCGATACCTGTCAAAAGGTCCATGGAAAGGCTTTAGCATAAGGTCTATAATGTTAGCTATTATTATTCTTGTTCTTCTGTGTAATAATTATAATTATTATTATAGCTTTTTGTAGAAATCCTAAGTTGGTTTTATGTTAATTCCTACTTCCTGAGGCCTTGATTGTGTGTTTACACTATCAATAGTGAATTGTAATAAGGCAATTACATACTTGTGCTGAGTAGACGTGCTTCCTTAGCTGAAAGTTGTGGAAAAGAACAGTCTTGAATTCCTACAGAAATTTGATGAAATATGCTTGAGCTTTTAAAGACATTTTATTCTCTATGTTTTGTTCCTCTAGACTTTGTGGATTTGAACCATTCTATGATGAACGAGGCGACCAGTTCATGTTCAGGAGAATTCTGAATTGTGAATATTACTTTATCTCCCCCTGGTGGGATGAAGTATCTCTAAATGCCAAGGACTTGGTAAGTGTAACCAAAGCAAAATGAAACAAAATGAAATAAATTTATTTTTAACTAAGCAATGGGCAGTATAATTTTTTAAAATTTTGTTCTTGTTAATATCGTATGTCCTTTCAATTTTAAAGTTTTTTTGATAAAATGAGTTCATTAATATATTTTCCTTAGGGAATAAAAACTAGATATGGTTTTGGCTCATCACTAGCTGAATTATCATAAACTACAATTACTACAGGATTAATGAGCTTTTACTACCTGATCAGTGTAAAAAACCTTGCTTATGAAGAAACCTGTGCTGGATGAATTCAAACACAATTTACACAGAAGAATTCTGTTTTAACATGGCTTACAAGTGCCTAGAATTTAGATATCCTTCATTTCCTTTTTTTGTTTTTTTTAAGACAGGATCTTACTTTGTCACCCAGGCTGGAGTGCAGTAGCATGATCATGGCTCACTGTAGCTTCCAACTCCTGGGCTTAAGCAGTCCTGCCACCTTAACCTCCTGAGTAGCTGGGATGCAGGTACATGCCACCATACCCAGCTAATTTAAAATTATTTTTTTGTAAATATGGGGTCTTCATACGTTACCCAGGCTGGTCACAGACTCCTGCCCTCAAACAGTCCTCCCACTTTGGCCTCCCAAAGAGCTGGGATTACACATGTGAGCCACTGCATCCAGCCTAGATATACTTCAAGTAAAATAATATTGCTTCCTGAAATTTCATTCAAAGTTATTAAAATATCCTGGTAGTAACATAAGTCCCATTATGTATTATTGGCATTATAAAAATGTTCCACTGTGTTAACAGTTCATTTTGTTTGTTTTTATATTGGTTCTCACTTAAGTTAATATTGATATATGTTTGCATTTAGGAAATGCATACCTTCTAGGGAGGTCACTCACTTATAAAATAAAGAGGATGCTAGCATGAGATTGAAACATTTATCATCAATCCACTAGAGAAAAATCACACAGACATGATCAAAAGCTGACTTTTGAATCATAGAAGGTTAGATGTCCACGAGGTCTTAGGATGCATCTAGTCCTCCTCTCATTATAAAGATGAGAATGCTGAAGGCCAGAGGGTGAAATGACTACCAAGGTCACATAGCTTCCCAGCAGAAAGACATTATTAGGGCTGATCCAGTTGTCCAGACTCCCTTTCCAGTGCTCTTTTTTCTTCAAGGATTTCTTCCTTACCCTCTGTGGTCTTTCATGGAACAGATAAGGCTCATGGCTTTTCCAATATGACTGGGAAGAGAAAGTCAGTGTGTGTGATGGGTGATGTGTAGATATGTTATTGGAACTCCTTCCTCAAGTCATACCCCATGCTCCCAAACATCCCTTGAATCCATCCAGTTCTCTCCCCCTGGACCACTGCTCCAACCTCCTGTGTGGACTCCTTTCCTCTTCTCATGCCTTTCTCAAATACAGTCTGCACAGGATCCAGAGGGATGGTCTTATAAATAAATTACATCATGTCCTTCTCCTGCTTTAAGAATCTTAGGATAAAATCCAAAACCCATAACAAGATCTACATGACGCTGCCTGGTCTGGGGCCTGCCACTCTCTCCTGTGCCATCACTCACTTCACATCTCTCTCCTTTGATCACTCTTCACTCTAGTGTACCACACTTGCACTTTCCCATCAGCATAGCTCAGAATGTTGCCATGACTCTTTCTTCTGCTCTGTAATGTTCTCTCTTTCTTCCTCCCCACCTTTTCCTCCATTACATACACGTGAAAACACACACACACACCCACACACACACCCCTGGATAACTCTTATTCTCAAGCTCCAGCTGCCACTAGACATTCCTTGGGAGGCTTGGTCTGCCTTCCCCTTCAGTCCCTCTCTCATACAGTTGGTTCCTTCTGCCAAAATCTTCCTTTACCTCCTGCACCCCCCAGTTCATAATAGTCATCACTTATATGTTTAATGGTCCTCCCTAATTAGATTTTGAGCTCTGCGGCAGAACACAGCATGTATACCCAGACCTTAGAACCACATGGGCATACAGTACAGGCTCAATAAATGTTTATTGGATGAAACAATGGATCCAGAAATATACCATAAAGTTTTAGAGTCTGACACACCTGGATTTAAATGCCCCCTTTGTCGTGTCCTGGAAGTGTAACCTTGGGCTTATGATCTGACTCCCCCCATGCTTTAGTTTTCTCATCTAGGATGATAATTGTACCTATCTCTAGATTGTTGTGAGAAGTAAGGAACATAATGTATGTTAAGTAACTAATATCAACTAACTTAATATTAGTTCTCTTATTTAGCCTCCTTCTATGTCTTTTCACCATTAATAAACACTAAGTGACTAAGAGGGTTAGCTTTGATGTTCCTTCATTCCGCCAGATCCCATGTTAGTTTATCACTGCTTAAAACTTCAGAACTGGAAGAACCTTTGAGCTCCATAAATGCATACTTACTAGCAAAACCCACATCTGTTGTGTCATCGACAGAGACTAAGTGCTGAGGAGTTGGGGAATTGGATGTAAGTGGTACTGCAGGGTAATGGTGAGGCTTTGAGTGTGATTCTAACCTTCAGAAAGTTTCCTAACGATTCAGTTAGGATTGTTACCAGTATCTTCAAATGTAAACATTAACAATGGTGTATATAAATTTTTGGTGTACATTGACTTTCAATAAATTCTTTGCATTTTCATGAGGAAGATCGTAATGATAAGGGAGAGGAGAAAAATGTTTGAATAATAAGAGGAAAATACCTAATTGTCAAAAACGTTGTAAGGATTAGGTCTCATTTACATAAAATTGTTGGTAGACATGTTCAGGGGATGATAGCTCTGAGTACTATCAGATTTTTATTTACTACCATGCTTTCTTTCTCTTAACCATCCTACTTTCCTCCATGTCCTCTCTGATTTTAAGCCTAAATAGCCTCATACCTCTGCCTTCTACAAATCTAGCCAAAACACATTCTTTTGCAGAAAGGACGTGTCCAGAGAACCAGATAGTATTTATTCCTCATTTGATTTGCTACCTAATTTCCTTCGCCTGTGTTCACATCTCCTTAGGTAATTAGAGTTAGAAAAGACCTGAGACCTACAATCATTCAAAGCTTCTTATTTTATACATGAGCAGGCCGAAGTACAGAGAGATTGACCACCTTGGAGACGTCATGGCGTAGTAGCCACAAGATGCGCTCTGACATACACAGACCTGAGTTTAAATACAGGCTCCGTCAATTCCAAATTGTTTGACCTTAGGCAAGTCACTAAATGAGCTTCCCTGCTTCCCTCATTTATGAACTGGCACTATCAGTTACGAATGATAAGGCTACTAAAAGGATTACATGAGATTTTTTAAAGATTTTTATTCATCTAAGAAGCATTTACAAAGGAATTAAAGTGGAAATAAGACCTATAAGGAAAAGGCCTGAGGGGTTATCCATAGGCAATTCATATATTATGTCTATGTCTAGGGTCACAAAAGTAGTGAGCAGCATAAACCAGGGCTTGAAAACACTTCCTGAATCCCAGTAGTTCTCTACCTCATATCAGGTCACCCCTACCAAGCCCGGTACTGTGGATTATTTTATTTGTTGACCTTCCTGGGAATTTATTGACTGCCCATCCTCACAAGCAGGAGTAATCCTCCAAGAATGGGCTGCCAATGATTGGATTCCATTCTTTACACAAATCATGCCGTCAAACCACTGACTTCTTTGATTATAACATGATTTTTAAACTCTGGGCTTAGTCCTTCATGTACCCTCAAGGGGTTAGAAAGAACTATAATCCCCAAGGTAGAAACATAAGGTAGTATTCCATAAGTGCTGGGATACTCTCCCTTTTGTTTGTCATTGAATCCCCACAGAAAGAATGATGATTCATGAATGATTTCATTCTGTTACCATAGAAATGTATCTTAAGTTCTGAATTCTAGGTGGTTGTGAATTGCAGCCCAGAATTATTTTGCTGGTTCTGCCTTCAAAGAACTTCCAGTCCACAGGCAAGTGAGGAGCTGTTTCTTGACTCCTGTTGGACAGCCGCCTGCCACTGTGGGGGTCTCAGGTGGTACATTCCCCCATCTTTTCACACTCCCTCAGCTACTGCTACCTGAAGCCATTCCTATCCACAGTGACCCCTGAGGACTTAAACGATTTTTTCCAACATATATTTAGTGGTACTGCTGGGAAAGAGAGTAAGACCTGGAATTCGTAAGCTGAGGGCAAGCCCAGGTCACCATAAAAACCTGCCTAAGTTTATGGTTCTTTATTATTTCAGGTCAGAAAATTAATTGTTTTGGATCCAAAAAAACGGCTGACTACCTTTCAAGCTCTCCAGCATCCATGGGTCACAGGTAAAGCAGCCAATTTTGTACACATGGATACTGCTCAAAAGAAGCTCCAAGAATTCAATGCTCGGCGTAAGCTTAAGGTAAGATGGCATATGTTTTGTTTTGGTTTTTTAAAGAAATTATCTCTTATCTTGATCTATCAATGATAGTTCTACTGTTCTTCATCTAATACTGTTATTTATTTTTTAAGGCACCAGGGAAGATCCTGCTTTGAAATTCCAATAATGCTGACACAAAGCTACTTACAGTTTTCTTATCCTCTCAGAAGGAATTCATTATTAATAAAGGGAAATTTGTTATCACTTGATATTTACATATCAAATATATTATTGCTGCTTCCCATCTAACTAAAGTGTACTGCTTAAACGGCATTGTTCAGGAAAAACTGATATTTATTTAGAAAGTTGTTTTCTTTTGGAATATGTAAAACTTGGGAGACAATTTTTGAAACTATATTTACTAACACAGATAAATGATTACTTGACAAAAATTTAAAAATTTAAGTGCTATAGTAAATTAACAAAATATGTCATTTTATATAGTACCTATGGAATAGAGATTAGGAGCTTTTCTATTACATAACTGTGTTTAGGACTAGCTCTCTAAGTAGAGGATCTCAGAGAACAGCTTGGTGTCAGAATTAGCATCCTATGCAGCCATTGCTCACAGGCTGATACAGACTAAATAAATATGAAAGGTTCCATGGTCAAATTAATTATAAATACCCCAAATTACATAATATTGACTTAACCTAGGATTTCTCAAGCTAGTTTGATCGTGGAACTCTTGTATCCCCATGATGACATCCACATGGTAAAAACTAGTAATATCCACAGAACTAGTGTTCCATAAAACAAATACATTGGGAAACACAGTTTAAAATTTTTGAAAATTGGTGAGTCATGTGTAAACACGTTTACTCAGGCTTTCAGTTGTCCAAATGATTAAATACACTAATTTGTATTTAATTTGAGATTAAAGAGGTTGTACTGTTCATTTTCCAAATTTTCTTTTGACAAACAATCTAGGAATAAGGTACTTTGAAAGCTTTAACACTAACCTATAAAACAGAATCCCTAAAAGCAAAGTCAGGGTTGAGCTCTGATGTGGTGTGTTAAAGCAGAGGTAACACTTGACACTCTTCTGTTTCTAATCAGGCAGCGGTGAAGGCTGTGGTGGCCTCTTCCCGGCTGGGAAGTGCCAGCAGCAGCCATGGCAGCATCCAGGAGAGCCACAAGGCTAGCCGAGACCCTTCTCCAATTCAAGACAGCAACGAGGACATCAAAGCTATTCCAGAAGGAGAGAAAATTCAAGGAGATGAGGCTCGAGCCCCCGTTAAGGGGGCACAGGCTAAGCTGATGAAGTTGCAGGCTTTAGAGAAAGTTAAAGATGCAGATATAAATGCTGAAGAGGTCCCCAAGATGGTGCCCAAGGCAATGAAGGATGGGATAAAGGTGGCTGACCCTGAAGCAGAGGAGGGCCTGGCAGAAGAGAAGCTGAAGACTGTGGAGGAAGCAGCAGCCCCCAGAGAAGGGCAAGGAAGCTCTGCTGTGGGATTTGAAGTTCCACAGCAAGATGTGATCCTGCCAGAGTACTAAACCGGCTTCCTTCAGATCTGGAAGCCAAACACTGGTATTTTATGTACTTTGTCCTTCAGCAAGGAAGGTGTGGAAGCATGATATGTACTATAGTGATTCTGTTTTTGAGGTGCAAAACAAATACATATATACCAGTTGGTAATTCTCATTTCAATGCATGTGACTGCTTTATGAAAATAGTGTCTTCTATGGCATGTAATGGATACCTAATACCGATGAGTTAAATTTTGCAAGTAAACACGACACTTAAAAACGTACATTTTCAGCAACCAGTGGCACATATTTGAAGTGAATAGTAGCAAACTGTTTTTGCTTTGAAAACCTAGCCATCCTACATCCTTTGGATTTCTTCACAAGGTAGTAATTCCTTTGAACTACTGCTTAGCTAATAGCAGGTAGTGCTAAAAGACATGTTCCCATGACTTTCACAACATTTTACTTTTTATCATTGATGTGTTCAAACTGTTTACAAGGAGTTGCTTGTAGATGATAGTTGTACATACATGCAAAAAAAAATTTCCACTTGCAATGGTAAGAAATTGAAGCATCCTTTAAAGGCCATGATACCTTATGTCCCTAAAGCTTGTGTGGAGAATGCTTTATTTTATTCTTATTTATATATGCTATATTAATAATAACCAAAATCTTCTGAGATTTTGCCATTTGACAACCCTGAAGGAAGTATTTTACAAACTCATGCTGAGTTTCATTCTTTCTTTCACCTGCTCTCCAATAAGATGACTTTCTGATAGACGAAGCTTAGGGCGTAATAAGGGATGAAAAGAAGGTAAGACTACTTAAACTGATGAAGATAAGATTGATTCCTTTTCGTTTTCCAGATAAAATTGTATTTAATCATGAATTTATACAACTTTACAGAAAGGAACATTTTAATGGATAAATTCTGTAATTACCAAATTTCAAATATTTAGAAAAATGTACTCCTCAGGTTAGTGCCAAAATGTCTGAATGGAGTAGGAATAAATTCCATTATAAGATCATTCATTATTGACTTTAATAGCGTAAGAAAACATTATTCTTTACCAAAGCTCTTTTTTTTATCCAGTTGATGGTTATCTACATATATCACTTATAAACTAGTTATTTATGAAAAGCTAGTGTGTCTTTTTCTTGTACTTAGAATGAAAGTATCCACATTTTACAATGTAGTGAGATAGTGCCTGTCAAGAAATCTAGCACAATGCCATTTATTTACCTTAAAAAACAAAAATAAAAACACTGATTTCAAATCAGACTCTTAAAAGGCTGAAACATTAGAACTAATATTTTGTTATGATTTTCCCTAGAATAAATATAATTTCTCTTTGACTTTCATAGGAACACTTTCCCCTTATAGATATTGCACTAAGTATCTCCAATTTATTTCTAGTTTGAGTTGAAATGAATATTTATCAGATTATGTATCACATTGTTGGGTTTTCTTAATTTTAAAAATGAATTCATTTTAAAAAACAATTATTTTCAGAGACCAAGTTAAAGACAGTAAAAATGGCTATCACATAAAAATCCTAATTAAAAAAAGAGATCTTAAATTATGTTGGTCCTCCCTCAAAACCATTACATTAGAAAATGAAATTAAAGCTCCAGTTTCTAGAGCTTATTGGACCTCAGTAGACATTGTTCTTTCCAATCTCCCTTTGCTACTATTCTCATGGGAAGAAAACAAGATAGGACTTCCTATCTTTCATAGTTTAAGAATCTGACAGGTCACTAATATGGAGCCCCTGAAGAGGCACATCATCTGAGCTCAGAAGATTTTTTGTTTTGTTTTATATGTACTATCTAGTAAAGAGCACTTTTCTTCTTCCCTCTTTTCTCCCTTCCTCCTTTAATTATTCCCTCTCAGAATTTTTTTGTTGTCCATTATTAGGGGCTCACTGCTTTTAACCTTTAAAAATGCCTTTTTTATTAAGCATTAAGATTTCCATTTAAGAGGATCAATTTCCTGTTGTACTTTTCACATGAGACTCAACAGATACACACAGGCACCCATGCACATACACACGCACACATACACACATATGTATGTATTGGAAGAGCAAACAGAGGGAAGGGGGTCTTGTTAGAAAGTGGCAATTAGCTGAAAGATCAGAACTTACCATTCCTCCCTGCCCCTGGCCACCATATTGTTCCAAGAGCAGTTGTTACATTATTCCAACACTAGGGTAGCGCTGACGGCATTGGTTGGCCCCATGGACTATAGAAGCAACGTTACAAATACCAGAGCCAATGTGTATTTTAGAATGTACTCATTTAAATGAGTGCATATGACCATTCCTTGATGTGAGTATTCAAGAGATGAAGATAATTCCCTCTCTTTTTTAGCCTATAAACTACATTTTTAAAAAAATCAATGAGAGTTTTAAATTTTGACTCATATGTTAAAGATTAGAGTCTGACAATGACTATATAGTGACTAATTTGATCATTTCATTAGGAAAAAAACTTTCAAAAATGTTGGTCATTTCAGTCATATTATTCAGAGATTTCATATGTATACATCCTAAGGATAATTATGTTAACATTTTTGAAATCACCGCCAATATTCATATTGCTTGTTAAAATGGAATGTATTGCCTATCTCAAAGATTGCTTTGCTAAGTGATAGTAGACAAATAGAGATTTAATTTAACAAATACTTCATAACATCACTCCTAATTTGGCAATATAGTCACAAAGCAAAAGAATCAAATTTCAACAAGCAATAAATTATATTTTACATTTTAGACCTAACAATTATCACATTACATTATTAGTTTTTATTTTGAGATAAGTTCAGATACATAGCATAAACTGGGGTTTGTGTGTGTGTGTGTGTTTAACACTGAAGGACAGTCTTGAATTATTTCCCCCATTAACAATGTCTAATTGGAATCCAGTATTGTTTCTTAAACTGTAATTTCACTTTTCCCAGGACACAAAAATAATGTAAAAAATAGAATAATATGGTTGTAGAAGTTATTGTCCAGAACAAGTGCATTATATAAATATAATGCAAGCACATATGTCATTTAAAATTTTCTATTAGTCACATTTTAAGAAAAATAGACGAAACTGTAGCCTTTTTAATCCAATTCATCCAAATTATCCTGTCCATATTAAAATTTAATGAGATATTTTGAATTCTTTATTTTTATACTGTTTTCAAAATCAGGAGTGTATGTTATGCCTTTGGTACATCAGAGTGCTCTATAGTCACATGTAGCTAGTGGCTACCATATTAGACAGCACTGGCCTAGAGTACTTTTTATTTTAAGCAAAGTGACACTTGAAATTCTGTGCTTAGATTTAAGTGGCCTCAGTTTTTGCATTGAGGAGCTGTGGGAGGCCAAAAAGAAAGTGTTTCAGAAATGTACACACTGAGTAAAAGCTTATTGACCACTCCTGCCCATTCATGTGCTTCAGAGGAGAAGTGTTTCCTAACATAACTTCAAAGAACAACATTTTCCTGGGCATTACTAAATTATTTACTGACTAGTCCCTCTGATTCCTGATGAGTCCTGGAGTCTTGACTACAACCTAGAGTCTCCTGAGTACTGCCATGATGCCAGTAGTATTCTTGCTTACCAAAATCTACTGTCAGCCAACCATGTGTCTTCATTCAGGAAGGACTGCACATAGAATCTGATTTTTGAGGCCTGGATTAAGCTGCATGCCATCCTTGTATCACCGGCAATATGTCTTTCAGGAACTCCGAACCATACCAAATATGCATGATGAAGATTGTATAATGATGGTGATATCATGCCAGTTATCTTCAAAATGAGAATATGACCATTAGCTGGCATTTTTTAGATTTCCTTAGAAGAGTTTAATCAACACTGCCATTACACATGGATTTAACAAAAAACTTTTGAAAATTTTTTACATACTGATTTTAGAATAATTTTCAAGGTTCTATAGTCATTTTTAGTGGAAGACTTAAAAAGAAAGGAACAATTTTTACTGTGACCTCAATTTCATAGTATTTGAAACATATTTTGTAATTCAGAATGTTTAGCAATCCCTATGTCCTGTTTCACATGTATAGTAACTGATGGTGGGTTACCTACAGGCTGAAGATTTGGAGGGAGCCATTTTGTTTCATAAATCAGTTTTTATTGCACAAGAAGCAGCTGGTTATATTTCAAGTTGGAAAAAGAAAATGCCAGAAAAGGCAAAGGATAAAGTTGGTAAGCCATTTATGTTGTTTTAGAATTGTTCTTGCAAAGCAAATCTTTGTTTTAAAAAAAAGGTCAAAAAAGTCAATCAGTATTAGCATTTTCTTGATGAAGGTTGACTCAATATGTAATGAACAGATATACATAGAAGAATCAATCATAATGCCATTATGTCACTTATTTGTCATTGCAAAGTATTCAGTCTAGTTGTCTGGATTTACTTTAGATGGTGCAAAATTTCCAGACATTAACCTATGTAAAAGGATTTGCAATTTCCTTGTAATTACTGCCTGTTAGTCCATATTCTAATTTCCTTATGTTCATCATTTATATGTTCCTGATCAGGGTCATTGCGAGTAGTTGAGCATTTACTGGTTGAACACTGCTTAATGGTTAGATGTTATGTGTGTCTGCATTAAAAAAATTATGTACATGTTATTTCACTATTGGTATTACATATATATTCATAACCATGTGATAAGCAGAAATGTACCTAATAATTTTTTCAAAGTCCTTTTATTCCCCTGACACACTCAGGGTGAATTTTTGGCTCCTTGGCAAATAAGAAAAAAAGGAGAGAGACCACTGGAGAGATATCAGCCAGCCACTTACAGTAATCAAGTTCAGCATTTCCTCTTTGTATATTTTGACCAATATATTAAGCATATTTTTGTCATTATTACTCCTTGTGGATATTACTGAAGATCAGGTAATATAATCTCAGCTCATAAAGCTTAGCCATATCTATACTTTTCTTGGAGAGCAATAACAAACTTGATTAATTTATGTTTGGTTATTTAAAATTCCAACTTTCATAAATGCTCTGTGATGTACTCAAGACGACTGGATTGTGTGATATTAACTTCCTTTGAGAACTCAGTTTGTTCCCTGTCGTCTGGATCAGAGGTCCAGCAGGGCAAAAGGAAGCCTTGCCAAGTAATCAGATACTGTTCTAGAGAAGACTCCAAGCATCTGACCTGGTTGAGCTCAAATGAGCCAAGTGGGAGAAAACCTCTTCTCAGCCTCTGATTGAAAGTGATACAATTTGAATATTGGTTTATTGTCATTGGCCAATAATGGAAAGATGAGATTCTACCAATTGCTTGCTCTTTTCCTGTCTTGGTTTGCTACCCCGTGTCCCAGATCAGTGAGACATCCCTGTGGCCATCAGGCTTGTCCTCTAAAGCCCTGACGGGAGCGTCCCAGACAGAAGAAATGTAGGGTATTTGTGGCCCAGAATTTAGTTTGAAACTCTAAACAGCAACGCTAAGACTGCAAAATCACACTATTCTAAACAGCTGTTTTCAGCTCATCTTGAAGATTGATCCAGAAAACTCAGATATAGAATATATATATATTTAATATTTGCTTGTGATTCATTGTGTCAAAATGACGTTTAATTTTCACTCTGATAAATCTTTATTTTCCATTTAAAAGATGATTTCAGGCTACTTAAATGCAATAGACTTTACATTCCAATTTTTGAAAGTTGTTTTCCCTAAGCTCTCTGCCAACTCTGACAGTTTGCGAATGATAAAAATTTACTAGGTTTGGCCTTTCCTTGATAGATGTAGAGCAGTTCATCTGGTTAGTAAAGGTACAATTCAGTATGACTATAGGCCAGGTGTGGTGGCTTATGCCTGAAATCCCAGCACTTTAGGAGGCTGAGGTGGACGGATCACCTGAGGTCAGGAGTTCGAGACCAGCCTGGCCAATGTGGTGAAACCCCGTCTCTACTAAAAATACAAAAATTAGCTGGATGTGATGGTACACACCTGTAGTCTCAGCTACTCAGGAGGCTGAGGCAGAATTGCTTGAACCCGGGAGGTGGAGGTTGCAGTGAGCCAAGGGCACACCACTACACTCTAGCCTGGGCAGCAAGAGTGAAACTCTGTCTCAAAAAAAAAAGTATGACTATAAACTGAAAACTCTCATCTCATACTGCATCCTTTTAACCTGATCTATTTCATTTGCCTACAATACAGTTAATAGGCAGCAAATAGAGAACAAATAGCTATTCATAATTTGGGATTTTGTTTTGGCACCCTTAAGTCTCAGAAATATTTTTAAAAGTCCCCCATAAGCCAACAGAATGTTGTAACATGTTCATTTGTTAAGTAGTTAGACCTAAAGATTGTAAGAGTATGTCATTCCATGCCCAACAGATATTGTTGTTTTCCTTCAAAATGTTTCAATGTCTTGTGAGTTTAGCAAGTGGGTACAGCTGACTTAGGGTTTAAGTTCTTATGCCCAATGAACGAAAGGTATTGGTTTGTTGTTAGTAAACAAAATTAGTTATTTATGCTTTTGTTTGAATGTCAGTCATTCTTTTTATCTCTGGTCTTTGAGATACACACATAAAATTTATGTGCATATTTTTTTAAAGAATAATTTCCACATAATTCACCAAGAACTGAACTCCAATCTCAAAAAAACAGTTTTCAGAACTCAAGCAACCTGTGCTTCACAGAGCAAATCTACCAAAGCCCCATTTTTGTTGGAACACAGACATACTTTTTATGCATGTATTGTTTTGAATGCTTTTATGCTGCCAAGGCAGAATTGAGTACTTTCCACAGAGCCCATGTGGACTGCAAAGCCTAAAATGTTTATCTGGCCCCTTACAGTAAAACAATGACTTTGGGTTTTCATGGCACCCCAGTGCCTTTTTGGCGACCTGCAGGAATACAGATTCCAATATTCCAGGTTTTTTTCTCCTTAGCTTAAGGTTCTTATTCCCATTAGCTTCTTAGGAAGTTAGGAAAATTGTTTTATGCTGCAGATGTTCTCACAACAATAATTGTGCTGGAGATACAACTTAGTGAAATTTTCCTACAGAACTAAAAACTCAAAATTGCATCATTCCTGAAAAAAAGAAATTTAGAGTATGAAATGAATTGGTTGAGAGTGGAATTAAAAAAATTTCTAGCACTTTAAGCATGTTTTAGAAATTTGATCCTTACATTTAAAATTATGTAAATGACATCTTTCACTGGCATTTGCTCACATTTAAGTCAATCTGCAGCTGTTACTTACTAAGCTAAGAAATGAGAAGATCCCTTTGGTTCTGAATCTCTCATAATATTCTGAAGTAATTCATATTAATTGGATTTTCACTAATTATTTTAGGAAATAATACGCTTTTTTTTGTGGCATTATATGACAATGACTTTCTTATCAGTAGCTCAGGGAATAGGCAAACAGGCTGCTCTTTTATGTAAGAAAGCCACTTTCTAATCCCCACACTTTCCTGAGTGTTACATATTTCACTTTTTTTGAAAAGAGAGGGCCCTGAGTAAATGCTTTCCTTTGCTTTTCTTACATATTTAGAAATCCAAGAAGGGCCCTTGTCTTAGTCTATTTCTGTCACAGAGAAATTTTTCATTCCAAAATACCTGCCTTAAGGGAAGCTGGTGACCCAGATATTGAGAAAAACATAGGCATTCATGACCTTTGTGTTTCCGTTTGACTTTCAACATCTGTAACCAAAAGGTCACAAATGAAATATTGAGTAGAAAACTCAACATCAACTTATTAGGAGTACCTAAAATTATAACTCTAAATAATGTTTTCTTTAAACTATTGCAGCAATCAATAATATAGCCACTAGGATACGCTCGCTGTAGAACTCAGAACAAAAGATGTGAATCACCTGCCAGTCCTCATGGTTGTGTGTAGCAGAGAGACTTTACTGGAATGAGAGAGGGGAAAGATAACAAAATGCAGATTAAGATTCCACATTCCTCCCTGCCCATCTTTTTGATTGCTCAGTTTGAAGACAATCATTGGTGGACAAATACTTTAGAAATGATTAGACTAAAGTCAATAGCTAATGTTTCTCTCAGAAACTAAACAACATAGTTTGGGGGATATCAGGCCTACATCCTAACCACACTTTGAGGAAGTGATTTGCTAATTTTGAAGCTTCCCAGGAGCAGCCCACTCCAGGAACCATTTTCCCAGTAAAGTTTCACTGAGAAGCTATTATATGCCATGGAGGAGTCAAAGATGAATTAAATCCAATGCTATGCAGGAATGAGCTTTGTAGTTGGAGAGAAAAGCCAACCTTACAGATAAAGCCCAACCTACGCTAAATTTAGGCAGGTGATAAATGCTAGGAATGAAGAGGGAGAAGCTCCCTTTTGCCAGGAATGATCAAGCAAAGCTTTATGGAAACACAGGCTGTATGTGAAAGATGAGTGAATCTTTGCAGGTAGGAAAGAAGTAGGGGGCATGTCTGGCTGAGAACTGGCTTGATCATAGACTGGAAAAATGCAAGACAGAGGCGAAGCAATCATACTAGATGTGAAAGGCTGAAATACACAGGGAAGTGTTGCCAGTGTGCAGCAGAATTTCATCTTGTGCAAAATTGAATTAGACAGACTTCCTTGCTCCTTTCTTATTCTGGGTACCTACATGTGCAGCCTTTCCTCAGAGCATCTAGCCTGACATACTTGGCTCATCTGCTGTGCTTCTAAGCCAAATAAAAATCATCGAACACATCGAAGATATTTTTTGGGAGTCACCAGGTTAAAGCAAAGCCTCAGTCACTGAAGGCAAAAAACTGCATTGGCCAGGTCTCCACTGACGAAACAGAGTAAACGATAGTATGATAGATAATTTCAAGTTTTGTAAGACTCCAATTATTTCTGAAAAACTTCTGACTCCAAAAAATCACGTACTTCCTAAAGTGTTGCCAGTGGAGGACCAAATCAAGGTTACTGCTGTCATCCTTATTTCTATCTTAAGTTATTTGACCTGAAAAGCTGATCCCCACAGGATTTCTGATAGAATTCTACCTGAAAGCTTAGATTTCAAAAGACAACCTGCAGGAAGCTAAATGTCAGACAACAAAATTTAAAACCATCAGAACTGATTTCTCTGAACATCAGGCTGCTCCTGTCAAGTCCTTTTTCACCTCTCCCTTTTGTCCCTTTATGTACTCTTTTGTAAATTCCTTTTGATATCAATTATTGCAGGTAATATTTTTACATCCATCTTCAGGAAACATTTTTTGGGAGACATTTAGAATCAACTAAAAGTACGTGTACTTTTAGTTGTCTTGACTCTATTTCAGAAAATGTCTGTTATTAGTGAATGGCTGCATTATTCCTGAGAACAAATAAAATGAAGGAATATAGAGACAAAGATTGACTGTCATCTGAGTGATGGAAGAGAAGCTAAGAAACAGAGATACTGTGAGGGTACAGAAATCATAGGTTAGCAGACACTGAGAAAGGAAAACTTCCTATTTCCTAATGGGGCTTTTCAAGCTTATCTGACATTAACTGGATGTGCTTTCTAGTCTTTTCTAAAGGAGAAATTTTTATTCTTGCGTTGCTGAAAGCAAAGGACTAAAGGGATACAAGCAGCTCAATAGCAGCATAGAGGATTAGATTAGTGGAACAGCACTGCATACAGGAAACCTAAATCTAACAACAGTTTGGGCTGCAAGTCATTAGCCCAACACAAGAGCATGTAGGATTTGGAGGACAAAAGTATAAATAAGTTTACACAACCAAGATTATAGGCTACCTTCCCAACTTCTAATTGAGGAGCACTGAAAACGGAGCTGGGAATACTTCATTTTTAAAACCTGACAAAATGGTGCTATTGACTACTTAATACAAAGATATATTACAATATTTTTAGGTAAATATATTAAGTCTAGCCTGGCCATAAATGTACATACAGAAAATATTTGTAGAGAATTCATCAAAATCATGCCCATTTGCTGTTGTAGAGCTACAGTATGCTTCCATGGTGGTAACTGACCAGTGAGTTTCTACTTCCTACAGATGGGACACAACAGTCATGGGCTGTCTCCGCTAAAGCCTGAGGCAGACCACGTGAGAGCTCACTGTGACTTCTTCTTGGATTCAGATTGGATAACCCAATTCAAAGATTAAATGTGTACATTTGGCGGGGGTTGAGGGGGGCGTTGGGGATGGTTTCCAGGAAACTGAAGAATATGTGACACTATAAAAAAATGGGTGTTGGAAGACTAATTGTAGAAATTTGAACTTAGGGCCAATGTTACTTTGTGTAAGTTCACTCAGACATGTCAGAACATGCCCAAAGAAGCCTATACCTTGCTGCTGGGAAGTGTAAAGCAGTTTGCATGTAGAATATGATAATAAATCATTTAAGAACCCACTAAAACTTTGCATTCTGTGATTTCAAATGTTACCACAATTAAGTGAGACACCATGGACATTTTTCTTACACCTGAAATATGCAATTGAAACATTCCTTGAATGTTTTCCCATTCTCTCAGATAAAATTATACTTGGAGTTTCATAGCATGCTTTTTAATACTGAGTGCTCACATATTTATTTTCTGTTGAGTAAAATTGTAAAATCACTAGAGTTAAAACAGGATATTAGTAATCATTTAATCCAATAAGCTCACTTTATTAAAGAGAGCTATTATGCCCAGGAGAGGTAATGGCTTACCTAAGGTCACAGTAGCAGGAAGAAATAGACCAGGGTTGCCCAGCTCCTAGTCCAGTGCTTTCATTACCATTCAGGCTGCTGTCATAAAATACCATAAATTAAGTGTCTTATCACAATTTATTTCTGACATTTCTTGCAGAAGTCCAAGAACAGTCCTGCGGACTTGGTGTCTGTGAGGGCCTGCTTCCTCACAGTGGGTGCCTTCTTGCTGTGTCCTTTCATGGCAGAAGGAGCCAGGCATCTCACTTGGGCCTCTTTTATAAAGGTACTAATCACATTCATTAGGGTTACTTAATCAACTCTCAAAGCTTTAAAACCATTATCTTAGAGGTTAGGATTTCAACATGAATTTTAGAGGAACACAAACATTCAAACCGTAGTACCAGATGTTTTGTTAAATGAGGAAAATAACTTCCTGCTCCACAGTCATATTTTCTATCATATATTTCCCACAGCATCCCTAACTGCTTTCTGATAACATAGATCACGGTGTCCTTGTAATTACTTTTAGTTTTTTCAATTCCAAACAAAATATCCTAATTCCTAATAAAAGTAACACAATTATTTGAACATGTGTGCCATAAATCCTGTCCATAATTTACAAAGGCAGAATGTAGTCATCATTTGTTCTGAATATGTAATAGCAAATAAAGATTCAGCAGTATTGTATAATAGCTAATATTATATGAGACACTGCAGGAGAGATCAGCACGTGTCTTTAACTTTATTTTCCAGGTTTATATTTTCTTTTGTAAGAATTCAGAGAGTTAAATTACATACTTTAAATTCAGGCATATGAAACTAAATAGTACTTAATGTTAAATTACAAAGATAATATCAATGACCAATTTTAAGAGTGTCTAGAAATTTTTATTTTATTTCACAGCAATTTAAAAATAAATACATATTTTATTGATACTAATACATATTCTTTATTAGTTTAATAAATATTCTAGTTTTACATATTGGTTCATAAAAGAATTATATAAACTTCTTAAAAATAAAATCTATATTATAGCTTTTATTGAACTGCAAGAGATAAATTTTAATATTTATACATGTAAAATCTGTAAAAAACAATACAATAATTTAAAAATTATAATTCCACCTTCCTGTTTTTTGAAATTATTCTGACGTTTCTTCAACACTCAAGTCCCAACCTTCTCTACTTCTAGAAGTTGAATAAGAAAGACATGGAAGACACACCAGGCAGGTAATTATACAACACAGGTTCTAAGGGAAACCTGATCAAGTCCCTTAGCTTCTCTGGTTCTGTTGATTTCTCTACAGGGTGGGGATCGCTACAGTCCCATTTACTTACAAGAAACTGGATTTAAACACCTGATTCGAAAGATGGTAGTACACTCTTGAGTAAAGAGGTAAAGCTTTTATCTGTATTACAGGCAATGACTCAGACGTAAAAGCTCAATAGACAATTAAGGGCTTAAATTGTGCAATGTTTTCCTATCTTCTCCAGATACAACCTCAATTACATAGTTGTTTAGCTTGAGATATTAATTGAATTCAACACTACTGTTGATAAAATGCCCTTCAGTTAGAAAAGGAAGAGGCAGAAGGGAGGGGAATAAAAAAAATTCTATTAACTAGGAGATATTTTGCCCATAGAAATCTACAATTTCAAATATATCCAACCTCAAGAAACACTGAAATGAAGAGAATTTTAACATTTACAAGTCCACTAGTACTTTAGCAATTTATATTATAGATTAGTTAACTACAGAATGCTAGATTCTCATTTTTTCTGAATATTGTTTTAAACTTTAAGGGTTAACTAAGAGTTATTAACACAAACTAATATTTCATGCAAAAGTATCACTTTTATTATAAGTTTTTTTCTTGTATGGAACTAATTTCCTTAAAAAATAGCTACTATGTACCGAAAACAGTATTATGGCAAATATTTCCTACATACACAAGTTTCTAATATATACTACCTATAAGCTACACAAAATAACCATGTGACAACAAGGCAGATTATATTCTTTCATTTCATCAACTGCCATATCAAAAGTTACTTATCTTTGAAGGAATATATTTTTTGGCAATAATTTTATTTCATTGGCAATTACTAACTGATTTATATCTGAAGTTTACATGTCCTATTTAGCAAGCAGAGAATCTAGAGACTAGAAAAGATTTCCATTTAAGATATTATTTCATATTATTGTCTATTTCATCTTATGACAAGACAAATTAATAAATATACTATAGGACTGTGCTATTCAATACAGTATCCACTGACCTCGTGTGGCTAATGAGCACTTAAAATGTGGCTTGCCCAAATTAGTAAAATGCATACCAGATTTCAGAGAATTAGTAAAAGAAACAATACAACTGCCAAAATAAATCTTTATATCAATTACATGTTAAAATGATAACATTTTTAATGTATTAAGTTAAATAAAATATTAAAATCAACGTCAGCTGTTTTGTTTTTTAATGTGGCTTCTAGAATTTTTTAAATTACATATATCACTTACATTATTTTTCTACCCTACAGCATTGCTATAGAAGCAGCAGCCTCAATTATTTATGTTAATATCCATCCCAACCCACATCATTAAGCTTTTATATCATTATGGTATGAGATAACATATTTAATACATGATCACAAGATTCCTGAGCTTAGAATCATGAACACCTCCACTCTTCAAAACGAAACCAAACAAAACCTGTTGTAATTATCCTGGCAACAGTGATAAACTTTTAATTTGTGTTAGATATGAGTCTACAAAAAAGATAAAAGGAATCTCTCGGAGTGATGGAAATGTTCTAAATCCAGATTGTGTTGATGGCTGCACAATTCTACGTATGTACTTAAAAACTCACTGAATTAGACACTTAAAAATGGGTAAATTATATAATATGTAAATTATATATCAATAAAGCTGTTTTTGTTTTTCTAAAGTACACAGGTGGAGCCCAGCAGATGTAAGAGCCCATCTAGAAGCTGCACGTATTTCTTAGGTGATTCAAACATAATTTTTAAATTCCTCATCTTCACAATGAAAATTTTTCCATGAGGGTAACTTTACCTAGAGTGGATCCATGTCTAATAGTAAATTATGTAATTACTCATTGGAGGTATATGTTGATAAGGGCAAAGAGAGCACTAGAGTGGAGATAGTGGGCAGTTTATTTGCTTTTAGGGACATCCAGCTCAGGAAATAACAGCCCGTAGAGTAATGTACAGTATCTTGTCACGAATCCCTCACTCAAGTTAGGCACCTTTGGAATTTCACCATCCTAGATAGAATAGTAGAATAGGACACTTCCTACTCTATACTAATATGAATAAGTGAAAAAACTAGAAGTCAAAACTAACATTTACCCATTTCCATGGGAAACTGAAACTAAACTACTGAGTTTTCTTTCACTATTGCCGAACGAATAAAAGGAACAGAAATCTAGTAATTCAAAACGACATTCAATTTAGAAAAGGATACTGGTAATTAATAAGCCATTAAGAATACAGAATCCTTTGTGCATCCCTTCTGTCAGATCTTGATCAATGTAGATACCATGAGATTATTCACCACGAACATTGTGGTGCTGCCACCTTTTGTTTTTTGAAATCTATCATCTCCAGTAGCAAAAAATAAATAAAAACAAAAGTGAAAAACAGCTTCACTGTTCCACTTTGACAAAATGGGTATGAAGAACTATGACTTATTCTTTCTTTACACCCAGAAAAACTCAATAAAGTAAAACACAGATCAAACTATCATGCACTTGAAACGCTATATACTTTTGTGCATTTTATGGCCTGTTTAGCATGTATTTCAGGGCTCATTTTACCCACATTAGCAACAACAAAACAGTAGACACGGAAATGCTAACACATAAACAATTAACATTAAACACTGAAATGGATTTCAAGATGTGTGCACGTACACAAACAGATAAATATATACAAAGATTTGCCTGCACACACTGAATTGCCTCAAGTTCTCATTTTAGAAGTAAACTACATGGATAGTTCAAAACCCAAAGTCATTTAGAATGTGAAAATCATTTAGAAATTCTCATTTAAGGCAGCCACAGAATTAATTAGGGGACCCACAATACTCCATTCTAATTATTATAAAATGATATCTAGGCACTGGATAAATCTAAGAATGTATTTGTTCTAGTTACAGACTGATGCTTTTAGGAGACTCAAAATAAGTCTTGGACAGCAACTGAATTCCACATTTTAAATTGGGGCCAGGAATGGGGGCTCATGACTATAATCCCAACACTTTGGGGGCTGAGGTGGCGAATCGCTTGAGGTCAGGAGTTCAAGACTAACTTGGGCAACATAGTGAGACCACATCTCTACAAAAAGTAAAAAAAAAAAAAGGAATAGCCATGCATGGTGGTGTGTACCTGTAGTCCAAGCTATTCAGAAGGGTGAGGTAAAATAACCCCTTGAACGGTCAGATCAAAGCTGCAGTGAGCTGTGATTACACACTGCCCTCCAGCATGGGCAAGAGAGTGAGATTCTGTCCCAAAATTAAAAAAAAAAGAAAGAAAATGAAAATACCCTCTCTTAGATAGCTATTTACTTTAGGAATAAAACCAAATGTACTACTAAAGCAAAATTATTTCATATTTTTCTACAGGCTATGCAGAAGAGTGGAATCAATGATTTTTACAGGCCATATGGCTGAGAGATAGAGTTGATCCATAGTACTGCAAGTATGAACGCATTTTGCCTATCATAAAGCTTTTCGTAAATCACCATAGAAGTTGGTTAAAGTGCTTGCCATGGCTGTATCTACTGCAGACTGAGGAATCATCCCACGCAGATCTGTCTGAATATATCCTGTCAAAAGACTCTGGTTTGGGTTGTCCTTAAGTGGAACACAAAACCAACCACAGGGATGGTTATATCCTCGGACAAATTCTGGTCTCTTTTCATCCCAGTCAAGACTTATTCCTACAAGGCAATTTTAACAATAACACTATTAATAACAACAATTGACATTTATATAAAACTCTCATTTAAAAACATTACCAGAATTCTTTTTTAAATTTTATTCTTATCCATATAGATGAAAATTAAACCCCAAGAGTGACCATGGCAGAATAAAAAAGAGACTTACTAAGGAGGATTCTGACAACAGGTTGGCAGACAGGTAATGGGGAAACTTTAATCCCTTCAGAATACATGACATCACGTCATCTTAGTAACTTCCTGGAAGTTACAAATCTTGGTTGTAGCACCTAGGCCTCAAGGTGCCAATAATCAAATCCATGGCACCGTAACTATTCCCCACAGTGACTACCATATTATACTTTGGTACTTGCTAGTTAAGAATAATCAAGTAGATGTTTACTTACAACTGCTAACTTGTAATTATTATTTGTATTATTATTATTAATTGTATATTATTTGTATATATTATATACAAAATAATAATAATTTACCTATAGGTACATTTTAGAAAACAGGAGGCTTCAAATGGCAGTATTTTTAATCTTGAAAAGAAAAATACAACAAAGCTCAAGGAAGGAAGAATATTCTAACACATACCAAATCAACTTTTTCTATGTATATGACCAGAAATTGTTTTCTAAGAGTGGCTTAGAAGAAAATCCATTTGCTAGAACCCTTTCTTAGAGGCAGTCATGTGATCCACATTTGCTACCTCTGACCTAGAGGATACTATGTAACTGGGAGCAAAAACTTAGCAGAAAGGTTTCAAAACCCTTTTGATATTGTTATCTTACTCCCTAGAGTTTAGTTATTTGCAAAAAAATTTTAGTGATTAGAGAGTCAGAGTTGAAAATATATTTCACAAAGAAAGAAACATCTAGCCTAGAAAACACAAATATTTAAACCATACTGAAAAAAAAGCATAATGTTTTCAGATTATTACCACAAGATAAAAGCCCTTCTTTATAGCCCACAGTGTAGGAGAAATCAACAAATTCTC
This sequence comes from Cacajao melanocephalus, assembly GCA_963573385.1. NCBI lineage: Eukaryota > Metazoa > Chordata > Mammalia > Primates > Pitheciidae > Cacajao > Cacajao melanocephalus. The sequence continues at coordinate 34,150 of CAUYLG010041986.1, read as the reverse complement.
TTGGGGAAATTATATTCCAAAGCTGACCAGCAGTAGTGTAACGCATCACACAGCAATTCTGAAAAAGAAGAGGTAAGACAAGCATTACTACTATAGGAAACATACATACCTCCATATATCTCTGGAAAGAAACTAACATTTATTTAAAATGTTTCATAATTATAATAATTCTTACACTGATTCTGACAGGTCTAGATCTCTATGCTAAATCTTACTGCTATTGGATGGCCATGAAGAAGATATATAATCAAAATACAGAGGTACAAGTTACCCAGTATCCAAATTTCTAATTAAATACAGTCATCTTTTATTCTATATAACAACTCACATGGATTTAGGGGATATAGACTGCTTTAGTGTTCAAGATCAAATCCACAAATACTTTGACTACAACATCAAACATTTTAATTTAAAAAATCAAACATTAAGCAATGAATTAATAAAAACAGAAACAGAGCTGGCTATTTTGGCTACATAATTTTAGAATATTTAAGGTGGCATTTTTATCTTTGGTCTTTGATGTTGGCTTAGTATTAAAGAAAAGCTGCACACATTCACCTAGAAACCTAAATATGATGGTGGTGTTTTCAGAATTTTAGATTTCAGAATCTTAACTAGAGTTTTACAATTAAAAATGCTGAATATTTTTTTTAAGCAGCAAGGATATAACTACTGTGGAAAACAAACTCAGTCTAACACTCATTAATTAGTAGGAGGAAATGCAAACTTTTCAAGAGGCAGCATGGGACTCCCATGTGATATCTTTGTCATAACTACTATTCTCAAAGCAATGAATATAATGAATATAAGTATGTACAAATGCTCAAGCTCATATACTCTGGCACTCATGCACTCTCTCATGTACATACACACAGTCTAAAGTAAAGTTTCTAAACAGATACCTCTTCAAAGTTCTCCAAAATATCCAATGAAGTCATCAAGCTGTCCCAATCCAAACGACAAGGCCCTGGGCGTATATGGTCTATTATACTATTGACAAGGTCTTCTATAACACCTTGGGCTTTGTAGCTGGAGGAAAAAAGTTAAAGTCAACTGCTGTTACAACAAAAAATTTCAGCATACCCTTACAGTATATAGGTAACCTTGAAAGTAAGAATTAAACTTAGGCCGGGCACAGTGGATCACATCTGTAATCCCAGCACTCTGAGAGGCCGAGGCTGGTAGATCACTTGAGGTCAGGAGTTTGAGACCAGCCTGGCCAACATGGTGAAACCCTGCCTCTAGTAAAATTATAAAACTTAGCCAGGCACAGTGGCATGCATCTGTAGCCCCAGCTACATGGGAGGCTGAGGCAGGAGAATCACTTGAACCCCAGAGGTGAAGGTTGCAGTGACCCAAGATCATGCCACTAGGCGACAGAGTGAGATTCTGTCTCAAATAAATAAATAAATAAAAATACAAATTAATGAAGGGTTTTTTTTTCTAAAGGGAATAAATTCCAGTAACTTTTCTGATAAATTATGTTCCACCCATTATCTTATCAGCATGTACCCTTTAGCCTCAAATCTAATAAGAGAACTGAAGGCTATACTATGTGTCATAATGAACATTAAGTCCCTTCATGTTATAGAATAGCCAAAAACAGTCTATAGAATGCCGTAAGGTTTTCCATTTATTTATATTCTTTCCTCAGTTATCCTCTGACATATTAGCACATGAATATTTTTACTTCGACTTTTAAAAACTTTTTATTAGGAACAGAGAAATAGGGCAATAGAACAGAACACCAAGGAACTGACTCATAAATATGTCAGCACTTGACATATTTCAAAGGCAGCATTACTTATCAGTGGGGAAAATGTATAATTCCATAAATGGTGTGCCCAGATTCAACAGTTATCCTTATGGAGAAAATAAAACTTAGGTTCCTATTTCCACCACTCAGAGTAATTAATTCCAGAGAAATTAAATATCTATGTAAAACATGTAAAATGAAAAACTTTAAAATTTTGAGAAAAATATACAAGATACCATTTTTGTGACTTCAGACTACACAGGGATTTCTTGAATATGTAAAACACAGAAAAACACACATAATACAAAAGATCAATTAAAATTAACATGCATACCACACAAGAAAAAATAAGTCATTTTTTAAAACTAGCCACAGATTGGGAGAAGGTAGTGCTACACATATAAACAAATAATTATTATAGAGGATACATTGGTTCTATAAACCAATCAGAAAAAGAAAATTCGTAGAAAAGACGGGCAAAGGACATAGTAAGATTGACCCGAGATATCAATAAATATACAAAAGATGTTCAACTTCACTAGTAATCAAGTAGATGCTAACAAGAACAATCTCATTAATACCCTTGAGACTGACAGAGATTAAAAACTTGTAAGTAGTAAATAGTAAACTTAAACTGCTACTTTAGAGAGCAAGCTGGTAATGTCTTAGGAATGGAAGCTATATATCCCTACGACCCAAAGAAAATTACATGTGTGCACAAAGAGGTATATATCCCAAAAGGTTTACTATAGCATTGTACTTTATAGAAAACAACTGACAACAGCCTAAAAAGCTATCAATAGGCGAATCTACAAACATAGATACAACCATTGTGGTATATTAACAAAGGGAAAATAATGGATTTACATATAACAACATGACTAAATCCTGAGAACATAATATTTAATGAGAAAATAAAGGCAAATTACTAAACAAAATATACACATACAAACACATACACATGAACATAAAAAACACATCAAATAATGCTTTTATTGTTTATGGATATATAATGATGTAGCCAAAGTATGACAAAGGAACAATACACAAAACTTCAGGACAGTAGTTACCTCTAGGGATGAAAGAAAGGAGATGAAATAATAAATTAGCTTCAGCTCTACCAGTACCTTTTTATTTAAAAAAGCATCTGAAGCTATTTAATCATTTTATAATATCTCAAGCCAAACTTATATTATCTCCCCCATCGTAAATCTGCTCTCCCATCCTGTATTCTTTAACTTGGGGTAGGAGGTAGGTGGAAGTAATACAAATTAATCTAGTCAAATTAGAGTTCCTTAGATTCAACTATGACTCTTCTTTTTCTCTTAACCCCATTTCCATAGTCAGAACTAATCAGTCACCACATTTTTTATCAGGAGTATTTCCTAAATATAAAGTGCTTAGAACAATATTTGGCTCCCATTAATGTTGGTTGTCATTACCACCACCATCACTATCATTAAATCTTTCACATTCATTTGCCCTTTTTGATTTCTGCGCTACTGCCTCATTTAGAGTACTTTGTGTCCAACTCAACACATCCGTTCCTACTCTTTCGATCACATATCCCTTTAAGAATCTGAAAAAAAAAACCACCAGTTTTTCTCCTATGTCTTTATGTGGTAGATATGCAATTCCTTCTGCCTAAGACATGAAGCCTTTCATTCCTTACGAAATACTTACTCTTAAGTCTTAGCTCAAATATTAGCTCTCTATGAAGTCTTTTCAGATCTCCAAGCATAAAGCTCCCTTGGCAGTGTTTACACTTTCAGCCCTCACTGGGAATTACTGATTTAAAGAATTAACTTCCATATTTGCTTACAATGCTTAATCCACCTCCAATTTCCCCGTCCTTTTCATAAATATTATACCATTCAATTTTCTGGGCATGTTATCTTTGGCATTATACTTCAGAAGATTCTATATATACTAACAGAGTCCAGCAGTTTTATTTTTTAAAATGGCTGAGTGTTAAGGATGTGAACATTCTACTCCAAGTATGCAAGGCAGCTGTCTCTACAAGCTTTAAAAAACTATATATTATTTTCTTATGTTATTAAATAATCTTCAAAAATGTGTTTTTTAAAGGCTATATCATATTCTATCACAGATGTTTCATACTGAATCATCTCCTACTATTGATTATTCAGGTTTATAATTTTTAATATTATAAATATTGCTGTGATAGAAGAGCAAGTACTTAAATCACTGTTATTTTTCTGATAAATTCTTCAACATAAGTTCCTAGGATAAAATGTTCTATAGCACTGAGTAAATGTAGAATATTAGAAGAGTCATGTATACAATGCTAAGAAATTCAGATTTTATCAGCCATTTTATATCATTATTTATGACCTCCTCACCACCAACTCAGTCCACAAAGGACACGGACATTTTTAAGGCTCTGAATTCATAAGGCCAATATGCTTTCCAGAAAGTTACAAAAAATCGCCGGGCACAGTGGCTCATGCCTGTAATCCCAGCACTTCCAGAGGCCTAGCAGGGTTGATCACTAAGTCAGGAGTTCAAAACCAGCCTGGCCAAGATAGTGAAACCCCGTCTCTACTAAAAACTACAGAAAAATTAGCCAGTGTGGTAGCAGGCGCCTGTAATCTCAGCTACTCAGGAGGCTGAAGCAGGAGAATTGCTTATACCCAGGCAGCAGAGGTTGCAATGAGCTAAGATGGCACCACTGCACTCCAAACCTCGGTGACAAAGGGAGACTCCGTCTCAAAAAGAAAAAAAAAAGTTAAAAAAAATCTTAAAAAGCTATATCCTACTAGCAATAACTACTTAGTGACAATGCATGTAAGTTTCGGAAAGTCTTAAGAGGTCCGTAAATCTATAAAAATGTACTTACAGATATCCATTAAATTCTTCTGAGGGTTTTCTCCAAACAGTTACATCTTTCTACAAAAATAAAAACATTATATGGTAATAATTACATAGGTGGAACCCAAGACACAAAACTGACAATTTTATAAGTCTGGAGAATTTGTCTTTCATTTAAATAAAAGTTCAGTACATTTTCAGAATACATAAAAGTCATCTATACCATAAAAGGATTTGATCTGAGTTTCTTCTGTATCCTAAAGTTCTTCACATTGTAATTAAATTACAGACCTCCAAAGAATATTTTCAGTAGCATTTAATGAGATCCAAACACTGTAAGAGTCAATGGTGGCACTATCTTAGTCCAATCTTATCTATTTACCATTACCAGTGCATTCAGACTATGACACTAGAAACACTAAATATTTCATTCTAAAATTGTTCATAACTTTAAAACAATTAAACAATTAACATTTATTATGATAGTTTTACTGTGAATTAGTCCCTACATTTTTTCCTCATCATTTCCCAAGTAATTCTGAATACCAGAATAGCTAGAGCACTTAAATAGAAGTGTCCTGGGTTCTAGAATTGGTTCTAGCAACATTCAACTCACCCATGTAATAGTTTGGGCAAGTCATATTAGTAAAAAGGAATACTGACTAGCTATCTTCATAGGCTTTTTGATATATCTGAAACTATTCTCAACTATCAACTACTATACTTTCTTAAATCAATAATGATACATTTTCATTTGCTGACTTAAGAGGGTATTCTTTAGGCTCTAGTTTTCACAAGCCTATCCTCCTGTCTAAAATCCAAAGAGCTAACAAAAGCAGTATAAGATTACTACTGATGTATTTCTTCCTGTGTGTGACATTAGACCATCAACTTTATTAGCTCAATTATTTATCTTGCATATCCATCCAAAGTATGGTCTTTGCCCATACTGTTCCATATAATTTTAAAAGTCATCAACTAATTCACTGGATAGAAGATATACCCCTAACAGAAGTAACTGAACTAATTTACCGTTTTCTTAGCAACTCGCCACTTATCTTCTTCAATGCTATGGTACTGGATGAGAGTGTTTTTAAGTTTAGTTGCAAGAGAAGCAACATCAGACAGTCCTTCCATTTCTTCTCTCTGTTACGGAGACCAAGATTAGCATCAGCAAATACCACAATTTGAGGTAACAGACCACTGGGTCTCAAATCTGGCTTCACAACCAGAGCTATAAAAGATAGCTACCCTCACCCCAAATCAACTAATGACAATTTCTGAGAGTAGGACCTGGGCATCGTTTTTTTTCTAATCGCACCCAAGATGAATGACCCATAGCCAGAGGTGAGAATCACATACTGTTTTTACAGTTATTAAAATCACTCATATAAAAGAGTAAAAGGGAAGGCAGGAGGAGGGGGAAGGGATTGCATCTCTCTTGTATGTATGTTGTTAACTCTCAAACATTTACCTCCAGTCCTTATTGTTCCAATGGGCTCAAAAGTCCCAGATCCAGAAGCCTACTGAAAGCTTCAAGACTAAAGGGAATCTCTTGACCCCCCTGGCTTCCCTCAGTTTACCACAGTATTCCTCATTTTAACAATTTACTATTAAAATGGCAATTGAGCCCCAAGTTCTCAAGTCAAAAAGCGTGGGATTACCCCTAACAGGAATAGGTTCCTTTTAACACCATCATACCTCATTGTCTAGTAGTCTAGTCCCACTGATTTTCTTTCTGTCCCTCACACAGACCTAGCTTATCACTGACTTGGGGTCTCTGTACTTGATATTTCTCTGCCTGAAAGGCTAGATCCTAAATCTTAGCATAACTAATAACAATGTAATGCCAATTTCAGTTTAAACCTCCTATCTTTCATAAAGCCTTCTGCAAGTTACTGTTACATCTTTTCTTTATAGTGTTTATCATTCTCATACAATATAATAACTTGTTTATTCATAGGTGTTCGATTCTACTCTTTGACCACCTCATTCCTAACTAATAGCATAGAGGTCCTTGTCTTACTCGCCGCTATATATCCACCACCTAGAGTACTGTCGGGCACATAGTAGGCCCTTATTTTGTTGATGTGTTATTGCTTCAAAACAAAAATTACTTGGTCTTTGTCTTCTTTTGGTGCCAGGGCACCAATTTCTTCACATAATTCCTACTTTTCGCTATTCTATCTCTACTCCTTCCACTCTTCAGTAAAAGGCTAAAGGAAAAAAAAGTTTTATGGGTAAAGTTGCCCATTATAGAACCATAAAATTGCTGGAAAGGAGGTCAAGAAAACATTTAAATGAAATCTCAAGCCTCACCCTCTATGGGAATAAGGTTAACATTGGCAACCTTATAGATGCACACATCAGCGTCACCTTTTTATGCTTTGTAGTAGTTGTTGCTGTTTTTAGATGTGAGATTTTGGGGCTCAGTGCCAAATAGTGTGATTCAGTGGCTTTGTTCTGGAATGGGTCTCAGAAATGTAGGTCCTTTAAAATAGTCTCACTAATTATTCTGTTGTCTAGCCAGGGTTCAGAAATAACTGATCTAAAAACTAAAGTGACAGAAATAAATTAAGGTTGTAGCCAATATTTAAATACCACTAATTAGAGCATATATGCCATTAAAATTCATAAATACTAAAATTATGTAGAAAGATGGGAAAGTATACATAGAAAATTCAATATACCTTTTAGGATCTATATAAGTGATACAAAATATATAATAAGTATAGATCCAATCCATGGATGGAAAGTTGATGAGCTCATTCAAAAAGTCTCTCAGTCAAGAATATACCCAATTTCATTCAAGAGGCTGTCAACTTGATAGCCAGTATAGTGACTTTATTCAAGAGTATGCCATAAACAAGCACAAGTTCTTGCAGAAGGCTTGTAAAAGAGATTTAATTTATCTATTACTGGGATCACTATGATTAAACATATTCTTTAAACCCAAAGGTCACCTATTAGGTTCCTGTGGTTGGCAGATAAGAGTATTTGTTCAAAACTTTTTGAGAGAAATCAAAGATGAAATGGAAAGTTAAGCAAACATTATCATTGGGCAAATCCACTGCACAGAAAGTTACTTAGAAAGCTACCTAGAAAAGATGAGAATCTGCAACTTTAAGGTACTTAGTAATCATTCACTCATATGGATCTGCATAACGTTCAAGCTCCTTACTATAGCTTACAAGCCCTTTTATGATGTGGCATATTTTCATTACCTAATTTCCACGTATCTTTCTTGGACTCCCCTGAACCTGGGTTAGTTCCCCCTGCAATATTTTCTGACAGCAACTCTGTACTGTAATTATTGACTTGCTATCTTCTCCCATTTAACTCTAAAATCTTTGGGGGACAGGAAATGTGGCTTGTTCAATGTTATTCTCTTTATGTCTAGCATTCAGTGTGAACACAGTGAATAAAAAGTGGAAAAATGTATAGACAATAAGCTACTATTCTCACTTACGGAACATCTCAAGATAATCTGAGTATGTCCACTTATACTAGAGCTTCTGAAAAACTAAAACTTCCGTTACCATAATGAAACACAATTTCTCAAGGAGGTCTACTATTAAATTATTTCTCAAACATCTATCATATACCAGGTCCTAGAACTACAGAAACAGATGGAATCCAGTTTTTACTCTCAAGGTTGACTTATTCTACCCTTAAGCTTTCACAGAAATAATAACAAAAACTAAAATATTAAATAATTCTATTAATAGTTTTTTTAAGCATGGTGCAGTGGGAGGTAGGAAAGGAAGAGAAAGAAGTACAAAATCGGAATGCTCTCTGATTAAATATGTCTAGCAACATATTTAACCAGGCAGTTAAGTCTTGTGTGGATTATTTTTATCAAGATTAAGTCCATCATGAAATAATGGTTGCCATCAAAACTGCTACCTCTGTGTAAACAGGCATAATTGAGCATCTCTCAAAATATGAATCTATTCTAGAACCAAGAAGTTAGGGGGAGAATATTGGGTTATCAAGGTCTTGGCTCTCTCTCCTTATATAACAGGGTACTGACATTAATTGAAAGGAAATCACGCAATTTGACCTCCTGCAATCTCCAACTGCGGAGAATGTCAGGAAAATGTTTTAAATATCATTCTGAACTTCCTTTTACTAATTCAGTCTTTTATTCCCTTATCTTCACCTTATATCAGGAAATTATCCAACTCTAACACTTACATGTCAGAGAGAGCAGGCACCACTTAACCTTATTAGAATGTAATAGCTTCATATAAAAGATTCTATATTCTTGTCGGTCCCATGACCAAATACTAAGTAATGTCCACCTCCATGTTTTTTCCTTAAACTAACCTTTTTGTTCATATTTTCTATGTCCATGTTTTTGAAGCGATCACTAGTGGTGATAGTGGCTGCCATCACAGGGAGGGCAGCTTTCTTAAGTTAAAAATTTTCTTGAGGCCATCTATCAGCACCATAGTCTTCATCAATCCAACTCCATTTATTCTCAACTATCTGTCACAGTGAGATGGCATAGGTTCTATTTTAAATATGGAACATAATAAAACATTTGACCTCTAATAGAAAATGAATGCCATAAAAATCTGTTTGTTCTTTTGTCGTATGACTAAAGAAGTGGAGGAATCAGAACTGTCTAACCTTGCATTACTTGAATAATATGGTTTTCAATTCCGTGAGCAGCTTCAGTTTAACATGCCATGGACTTACCCCAATGTCGTACAAACCAAAGCTTTGTAAATTAAATTACATTTTCTAACATAAAAATTTCAGCATAAGCTGGATTTCCAATAAATGTTGAACTATAAAGTTTTTCAACTCAGACAAGTACAGCAGCTTCTATTTTTTCAGACTGGCTCTGGCAGGCGCTATTTAAAGAAATGCAACATGGAAATATATTTCTACAACATGAATGATCCAACTTACTGTTCAAACCCCTAATGCTCTAATACTTGATTTTTTTAAAAAAAAAAACCCTAATGCTCTGTACTTGATTTGAAAAAATAACAATAGCTAACACTTATTGATCACTTACTATGTGGTCAGTCCATCTGGCTGCTTTACATTGTATTATTTCATTTAATACAACAGTAAAAGTCCATCTATCATTGTCCCTGTTTTACAGAAAGCGAAAATTGCAACAGAGAGGTTGAGTCACTTCTTTAAAATCACACAGCTCATAAGTGATGGAGCCAGAATTCCAACCCAGGGGGTCTGACTTCAGAGCCTAAAGCTCTGTCTTGTAAAACTGTGGACGCTGATCACAGGCTGGAAGAGACTTCACATAAAAATTCTGGGCCCACCATGAATTTGTCAAATTTTGTCATGGCTGCTGAACCCAAAAATCTAAGGTAATTTTTCCTGAGTGTGAATTAGGGAAAACAGTGACACTAATTTGGTGAGAAATTATGAGTTAATACATTTAGCAGGGACCTTGGAAGGCAGTAAGCTCCGGGAAAACTTTGTCTCTAGTCATCAGCATCACCTCCGCGAAGCCTGGTGGGACGCGGCTGCCCCTGCGCTGTCTGTGCACCGAAGAACCAGGAAGCGCGGTGTCTTCCAGCGAACAGGACTGCCCCAAATCAGGCGGGATTAACACCGCCCCTCTCCCATTTAACAGCTGAGGACACTGAGGCCTAATGGCATCCAAGTACTTAAATAGGTGGGCGGCGTGCAGGGGCCAGTTGCAAGCCCTGGGATCCTTCCTGCTCGCCCCGTCCTCTCCGTGGGGGTCAGTTATCTCATCTGTGAGGTCCACGCCCGCCCGGACGCCAGGGCCCGCCATCCTCAATGTCCACCGCGGACTCCCTCATCCCACCGCCCGGAGCAGGTCCAGAAGACGCACCTGGCAGGGCGCCCCGGGCGCCACAGTCGCCCTCCCCACGGGCCGCCCCACTCCCGCCGCGGCTCGGTGGCTCTCCCCACGGCTACCTGGGGTGAAGCAAGGACGTGGAAGCAGCCACCGCGCGCTACCCAGCACCTCACACCGCTCTCAGCAGCACCGATCAGCCTCCCGGCCCGCCGAGGCGCAGGCGACAGCAGCCAACGGGCAAGTCACCGCTGGTCGCGGCGAACTGGAAGGCACCCAGCACCTCAGGGTAAGGCGGGCCGAGCCCCCCAGTCCCGCCCCCTGGCCCGGACCCCGGGGGCTGGGAGGAGGTGGCCGGAACAACGTGCGCTCGCTCGTGTGGGCTGGCGCGGGAGCGTGCGGAGCGCTGATTGGTCGCCGATAAATGGAATGATTCCGCGTGGGTGTGGGCTGGCCCGAGGCGCGCCAGGGTTCCCGGAGGTCTGGGGTTGCCTGCAGGTTTGGATTGGTGGAGTTGTCCTCGAGTTACTTAATTGTGAAAGAACTTTGCCAGGCGGTAAACCGACTGGGAGAGAGAAAAACAGAAAGCGAAGTGAAGGATCACAGTGAGGGATAAGGCTGGTCGAAATTCATCCTGCGTGTGGATATCCTAGTAGCGCGCAACTGCCCTACTCCTCGCAGGACCAACCCTAACCCTAGCCCTAACCTTTCTTATTTCTCAAATGAGAAAAAGCGCCCATGCAGAGGAGGACGAGCTCTCTGCCTCCTGCTTAGCCGAACTCCGAACTGAGAAAGCTGGGAAGGAAAATGGAAAGACACTGCCACTGTGTGAATTGACCTTTCGCCAAACGTTTGTGTGTGTGTGTGTGTGTGTCCACCATCAGATAAAAGAGTTTAGAGGACAACCTTAGAAGTAGAGAAAAGGAGGGGGTGTGACAAGTGGATTTAGCAACTGCCCTATGTTGGAGTTTCCATCTACTCGAAGATGAGAAACATTTCTTCCGGTGGCTGTGAAGTCACCCATCTGATGGAAAGCTTGGGAAACGGTGAAGTTCTTCCTTTGCCAAAGTAGCTATGATGCACTGATTAGCCAGGCTTGCTTTGTATGCAAATTCCATTTACTAGAATACATAGTTTGAGAACCAAAAGCAGGGAGGAATGCAGTGCTACACTGTTAGTCATTTCTGATAGACTTGCAACGAAAATAAGTAATACTCCATACATTTTTAAGTCGCCTTCACCAAATGAATTACCAAATACTACTTGCTAGTTATTACTGGCCGATTTTTTTTAACTTTACTTCATCGTCTATATGTAAAATAAATATTTTGTGTTATTTCATGTGACATAGTAACAGAAAATTTCTTCGTGTTTTGTAAAGCTCCTTTCACTTGCGAATTATTATTGGCCAATTATTGAGGTTCTTTGGATGGATGGATAGATGAATGGATGGATGGACGGATGGATGGATGGATATGTAGATAAATAATTTGAAATGGTTGGGAAAAAGTGCTATCAATTAAATTGTACATATTTAATATCTCATTGAATCCTCTTAACAGCCTCCTAAGGTGGGTGTGTTTTTACAGGAGAGGAGCCATAGACATAAATCTTAAGGCAGGTTGCTTAATTACTGAGTGAAGAAACTGGAATTTGGCTGAGGTCTGCTGGACTCTGAAACTGGGGCTCTTAGTCCCCATAAAATTCAGATGGTGCTTGATAGCTCTTTGTCAAGGCACCTGTAAAGACCACTGGGGACCAGAAATGAAAGGCCTAATTCCTACTATGAGAATTTACACAACTTAATGGTGGAGAGGATTAAGTCCACATGTCTATTTCAAAAAAGTAAAAAAGTTGTATCTCATTATTAGGATTCAGTTCTGGATACACTGCTTGACAGGCTGTATATTCTCTTGGAGGATGCTGTAAAATATGTTTTAAACAAAATTAACTTGGCTTTTTTTTTTTTTTGGATGGCGGGAGTCATTACATGACACGTATGCCCCCATGGGATTTCTTGTCCTTCATCTAGTTTCTGGGAGGTTTTTGTGTCTTTTGTTTTTGTTTTTCAGCTGTTGCTGTTTTTCTTGGTCAGAATTAAGTTTGGGTAATTGAAAGCCACTCTATCAAAGTAGAAGGCTACTAACAGCAAAACTGCAGATTCAGAAATACATATATTAATATATCATCTGGAGCTACTTTTTAAGGTTTATTATGGTCCAAGCACAGTGCTGAGCATTTTACATTTTACAGCAATGCCTAATAATAGGCATGTACTATTACCATTTTCATTACACACATGAGAGAACTGTAGTATGTAAGGCAGCAGATAGATCTCCCTTACAAATAGTTTGAAAATGGGAAAATAAGGTTTCCATCTAGAATTCAAATATAAAAGGGGCATATAATGAATTTGATCAGCTATATGGAAATTTACCCTAAAGAGACAAAACAGCTGCCCTACAAAGTCCTGACTATAATCTACTGAATATATTAACACATCTAAAGAAAGAATTTTCAAGAAGAAAAACATTTAAAAATTCCAAAACACAGAAATAATATATCCACAATTTCTAACCTGGACAATAAATCTAGACGTAAACAAAACAATACATTTACAAATATCCCCAATTACTTGAAAATTTCTAAACATCTGTCCCCAAACACATTGGTTAAAGAGAAAAATCAAACACTACATGCTGAAGAATATTAACAAAAATATTTTAAAATGTTAATAACAATAATAAAAATCAAAACACTATACATCAAAGCCTTCATTTAACTCAACAAATTTAATTCGACAAATACAGGTCTGCTACCTGTACCAAGGACTGAGGGTATGTTGTGTCTTAACTGAGAGCTATTTATTTGCAACCAGAAGAAACTCAACCTGGATTAAGCTAAAAAAAAAAAGTGTTAAAAGGATATAGAAATATCTTATAAAAATTTGATACTCAAAGTCGGGGCCACAGACCAGCAGCATTGGTTTTACCTGGGAGCTTATCAGAATTGCAGAATCTCAGGCCCTGACCTACTGAATCAGAATCTACATTTTTAAATGACACCTGGATGATTTTATGCACATTAAATTTTGAGGCTGGACATGGTGGCTCATGCCTGTAATCCCAGCACTTTGGGAGACTGAGGCGGGCAGATCACTTGAGGTCAGGAGTTTAAGACCAGCCTGGGCAACATGGTGAAACTCCCTCTCTAATAAAAATACTAAACTTAGCCAGGCATCGTGGTACACGCCTGTAGTCCTAGCCACTTGGGAGTCTGAGGCATGAGAATTTTTTAAACCTGAAAGGCGGAGGCTGCAGTGAGCCAAGAGCACGCCCCTGCACTCCAGCCTGGGTGACAGAGAGGGACGCTGTCTCAAAAAAAAAAAAAAACCAAAAAAAATTGGGAAACACTATTATAGAGCACAAGGGCTTGACTTACAGCTAAGCCTCAAAATTACTGAAGCCAGAATTTAGCCACCAAGAACTAAGACTGTACAAATTCATTGAACTGTACATTTAAGATATGTATACTTCATTGTACCTCAATTAAAATCACATCTAAATTTAAAAAAGAAAGAATCAGTCAACCAAAAAGTTAGAGAAGAACATCAGAAGGAATGAATTAACAAATATACAAACAAAAAATTGGGAAAAAATGGAAAGCAGAAAAACAGGAGAATTAATTTTAAAATTACATCACATGTGGGCTGATAGGTGCAGCAAACCACCATGGCACATGTTTGCTTATGCAACAAACCTGCACATCCTGCACACGTATCCCAGAACTTTAAATTTTAAAAAATACATCATTTTTTTTTAAATTTTTGGTGGGGATTGTTTTGACCATTAGAAAATAGGTAAATAAACAGAAGAGGAAACAGCAAAGGAAAAAACAAAAAGTCAAGTAATTATGACTAAGAAAGGGGAAGAAACATAATTAAAACATAAATTAAAATAGTAAGTCTTTGTGAACTAACAAATCCACATAAATGGATAATACATCTAAAGAAATACAAATTACCAAAATTTATACAAGAAGAATTTTTATGAAGTAAAAACTATGAGAATATTAAAGACAGACTACGACTCAGAAAAGGTCCAGAGGATTTTACTTGATAATTTTTAACTCCCAAAGAAACTAGTCATTCTGTTTCTATTAAAACTGCTTTTAGACCATAAGTTTTAAAAATCTAGTTTTTTTTTCATAAATTGAGTGTTTTGCATTACTCTGATATCCAAATAAGACACTTAAAAATCTTAATAATGTATCTTGCCATGAGGTGGTAACTGGTATCAGACTTGTTCTCCTATCTCCTCAACTAAATTTATGAAAAAAATGGTTTCACACATTGAGAAACTGGCAACACAAGGTTTTGATCCCTGGGAAAGGGAAACGAAGTGAACACCTATATATCTGAACCAGGAAGGGCTTGAAGTGTGTTAACCACTGAAGCTTTGCAAAATGATCAAAAGGAAAAAATGAGTCTGTCACTGTCCCTAATAAAAAGGAGAATGGCATCAGCTGTAGAGGAAATATGTCTCCAGACCTCAGAGGCTGAGGACTAAATAGATAATTTATAACTGGACACAGAGTCAGTGGATCATATACTAAAACATCCATGGAACTTATGTTTTCACTCACATTTGTGCTGTCTGTACTGTTAAACACATATGCTCAATTATTTTAAAAAAGCATACTTTTAAGAAAAATTAGGGCAACTAAATAGTAAAACACACTAATGTGTGGAAAACATTCATGTTATGAGATCATATTTAAAACAAACAAAAACAAGCAAACAAAATTTAAAAATTTACTTTTAAATTCAAAATTTACTTTTTCATATATATATATATATATCAATGTACTTCAATGAAAGCCAATTAACAATATTATAATCCTCATAAATTATATAAACAACTGACAACAAATCCTCCATTACAGATTCTATCACATGCTTGATATATAGTCCAGCCGTTGCTCTAAGTAGGTATTATCATGATCCGTATCTTGCATCTTATGAAATTGAAGCTTAGAAACCTTAAGTACTTACCGTAAGGTCATACAGCAAATGAGTGGTAGAGGTTGGGTGTCATCCCTGTACTCATTCACTATACTATTCTCCCTCTCAGTATAAAATCTGACTGTCAGAGCAGGACAGCAATAGGATAAACTAGACTGGGGCTACCTGGAACTTCCAGTAGGGTGTGAGAGGCCATGCTAGCTCACAGGCACTGTATGACCTGCAAAGCTGAAAATATTGCTACCTGACCCTTTCTAGAAAAACACTGCTTACCTCTGCTCTAAAATATATTTTACAAATCTACATTTAGGATTTAAATTTAAAAAGATAAAACCAGGCTTAATACACATCTGACAGCTCTTATCTATTTAGATCAAGGGTATCAGAAAGCATGGGATGGTGAAACTACTTGAGAAAGAACAAGATATAAGAGAATTCAATTGGGCCAGGATTTTTATCTTATAAAGTCAATTGCTCCAGAGAATGAACTTTGTTAACCATAAAGTTACATTTGCAAATATTCTAGCTCAGAGAACACTGTAGTGCATCTGAATGGGCAAAAGCTCAAAGTGATTGTGACATAGTTTTCTTTTGTATATCTGATCTTATATTTCTGATTTTTTTCTCCTCTTAAGGAGGGCACTCGTATTATACTTCCATAAGTCTGCCAGTTGTTAAGGGCTCACTGTGTGCCAGAATAATCTTCAAATGTTTACATTCACAATCTGACTACTTGTTCTTCAATATCTCCTTTCCCCTTTCTCTCACAGAAATAGAACCCTTGATTCTAGACATCATTGTCCAGAATGACAGACATTGCTCGGATACTCTTACAGCTACAGCACTCACTGGATTGACTTAGATTCTGCTAATCAGATGCACACATGAGAGATGTGCCAGGTAGAAGTTGTGGTTCTATTGCTTCTGGAGTTATGCCCTGGGTCTCATTGTCCCCATCCCCTGCCCTGGCTCAAAACTGCGTTGTGATCATGGTGGTTTTCCAGTATCTATAGGAGCACCTGCATTGGTGGCCCCACTCTGTTGTATCGTTCGCAGAGCATTCTTGGAGTTAGCCCTCCAGCTGATTCTGTAAGCCATAACAAAACCTGCAGTAAATCCTTTTCTGATTAAACTAGCTAGAATGAATTCTGTTCTCTGCAAATGAACTCTGAACAACACAAAACTGAGAATTTAGAAATAGGGCGCTGCCTTAAAAGATATTAACACACATTTCATTGTCTTAGCAGCCCAGACAGTAGATGGTGAGAACAAACATAGCAGTCTGGAAAACTGGAGACCCTGGTTATTCAGTGGCAAAGTATTGAACCAATTGCTGCTTAAATTACCTTGGAAAGGAGATTTCGTGCATATCAAGTCTGTAGCTATAGGCTAGATCACTGGAAAAATTCAATTGATGTCAATTGGTTGCTACTGCTATTTTCAGCAAAGTTTTACAAGAGAGAGTTGAACTATATCTAGATCTAGCCAGGCTGCAAGGAGGATAAAGGGAATATAGATCTCTGCTTTAAAAAAAAAAAAAAAAAAGGACAGAATTTAAATATGTGGCAGGGAATTTCAACCTGTGGTCAAGAATCTAAAAGATTTGTGAGTTTAATAATGTGGTGCCTCACAGTGTTGAAAAAGCCAGTTTGCATTTCCACACTGAAGCAGTAATGAGAGTGCTCTGAAAGAGCACTGTGCACTGTGAGTCCACCTATTTACAAGCTCTTCTCCAAAGCGTTTTGGGTAGGCAATGAATGTAGGTCAAATAAAGCATGTTACCCTACTATTCAAGTTCCTTATTTTAGGGCATTATGAATACAAGCCTATATTAGCTTGCTAGGGTTACCATAGCAAAATACCAAAAACTAGGTGGCTTAAACAGCAGAAATTTATTATCTCAAAGTTCTAGAGGTTAGAAGTCCAAGATCAACGTGTCTGCAAGGCCAGCTCCTTCTGATGGCTACGAGAAAGAGTCTGTTTCATGTGTCTCCCAAACTGCTGGTGGTTTGCTGGCAACCTTTGGCATTCCTTAACTTGTTGGTCACATTACCCCAACCTCTGCTTTCATCGTCACATGGCATTTTCCCTCTGTGTGCCATTCCTGTATCCAAGTTTCCCCCTACTTTTTTTTTTTTTTTTTTTTTTTGAGACAGAGTCTTGCTCTCTTGCCAGTCTGGAGTGCAGTGGCATGATCTCAGCTCACTGCAATCTCTGCCTCTCAGGTTCATGTGATTCTCTTGCCTCAGCCTCCCAAGTAGCTGGGATTACAGGCACCTGCCACCATCCCGGGCTAATTTTTGTATTTTTAGTGGAGACAAGGTTTCACCATGTTGTCCAGGCTGGTCTCCATCTCCTGACCTTGTGATCCACCCACCTTGGCCTCCCAAAGTGCTGGGATTACAGGCATGAGCCCCAAGTTTCCCTTTTTCAATAAGGACACTGCCAGTCATATGGATTAGGGCTCACCCAAATGAGCTTATTTAACTTGATTTCCTCTATAAAGACCCTGTCTCTGCCAGGCATGGTGGCCCTCATCTGTAATCCCCGTGCTTTTGGAGGACCAGGTGAGAGGATCGCTTGAGGCCTGTACCTCACCAGTAAATGTTTAATAAAAAGATAAAAAATAAAATGCTCTTTATTCTGTCAGAAAAAAAAGTTATACTTTATCAAGAGAGTTTTTTGCTGAAAATACTAAGCAGAAATTCACAACATGTAGTATAAATGCCTTCAATGTCTTTATTTCAGCAAATTGGCTAATAAGTACAAAGGCAGAGGTGGGGAAGTTTTTAGTATCTTAAAAGCTTTAGATAGATTTGGATGGGTAGCATTGCCAATATTATTACATGCATATAGCATAAAAGGGATTTAAACAATTTAAGATGATAAAATTTGCAGATGGGACTTAAGAAGTGAGAAATAATCCATCAATTAATAAATTTAAAATCAATACTTCTTGACTTCTGCTATGGTTTGAATGTGTTTTTCCAAAATGCAGGTGTTACCAATGGATGCTATTTAGAGGTGGGGCTTAGAGATGTACTTAGGTCATAAGGGCTCCTTCACTCATTCATTGGATTGGGTGCCCATATAAAAAGGGTTTGACCAAAGAAGTTTGCCCTTTTTCGATCTTCTGTGCCTTCCACCATGTGAGGACATAGCATTCAACTTCCCCAGAGGATGCAGCATCAAAGTGCCACCTTGCAAGCAGTGAGAAGCTCTTACCAGACAGCTGAACCTGCAGCTCCTTGGTCTTGGACATTCTATCCTCCAGAACTGTGAGAAAATAAGTTCCTGGTTTTTATAAATTACTGAGTCTCAGGCATTCTTTTATAGCAGCACAAGCAGTCTCAGACAGCTTCTATGAACTGAGTTTGTGACTGAGGTAGTTATGTAACTGATCTCCTAGAAAAAATCCTGAAAACCACAAGGGAAATGGAAACTGAGCCTAGTATCACTAATCTAAATAAACTTCTTATTTGTTTACAAATAATGTTCTTATTTAGATTCATGATAATATTGGGTTTTTGACATTGTATGAGCAATCAACAAACTGACAGTGTGCCTCCTGTTTTTCTTTGGGTTTGTGAGGAAATTTGGTGCTAAGTCTAGTGAGTTGGACACTACCATTCTATTGGGCCTCCTGAGAACAATGAAGCCAGGCATCTATTCTTTCTCTCGCTGTGACCGTGATGACCTGGCCAAGGCAAAGACTCGAAGTGCTCAGAAGATACTTTAAAATGCGATGGCAGATTTTGCTTTTAGAAATATGAACAAAGAGCTAAATAAGCTGCAAAACTAAGAAATAGATTATGCAAAGGCATATAATAATGAACATTTCATAGGTCTTAGCATTGAAAATTGTATGGTGAGAGTGGTAGGAAAGAGAACTCCAAAGAGAAAGAAATGAGTAATGAAAGATAGGACTGGAAGGCATAGATACGGGTTTTCTCCCCTCATTGAACACACCCAACAAGCTTCTAACGTGCTCCAGGCACTACAGGAGACAGGCTATGGGCTGTGTCCTCTCAGGGAGCTATTGACAAGAGACATGATGAATTCTCTTTCTCTAGGTCAAGTAACCAAATGTGTTTTGATTTTAAATATTGTAAGATAATGATAAGAAAAAGTGTAATAAGATTCGAGATCTGAAAGTTCCTGTCTTAGTTTGGTGCAAAAGTAATTGGGGTTTTGGACTGTGAATTTTAAATCATTATAACTAGGCTGAAATACATCTTTATTAATCAAATAGGAACCATTATGACCAACACATGTTGCCAATGAGAAATACATTTTTTATTCCTATAGCATAAAAATCCATGCTTCAGGACTCAACGAACTCTTGGAAAGCATTTTCTGCATCCTGCTGGTTGTGGAAGGGTTTTCCCCTCAAAAAGTTGTTGAGATCCTTGAAGAAGTAGTAGTAGTAGTGAATATGAGGTCAGGTGAGTACGGTGAATAAGGCAAAACTTCATAGCCCAATTCGTTTAACTTTTGATGCATCGGTCGTGTGATGTGCTGTCAGGTGTTGTAGAGAATTAGGCCCTTTCTGCTGACCGATGCTGGCTGCAGGTGTTGCAGTTTTTGGTGCATCTCATTGATTTGCTTAGCATACTCCTCAGATGTAATGGTTTCAGTGATATTCAGAAAGCTGTAGGGAATTAGACTAGCAGCAGACCACCAAACAGTGACCATGACCTGTTTTGCTGCAAGTCTGGCTTTGGGAAGTGCTTTGGAGCTTCTTCTCGGTCTAGCCACTGAGCTGATTGTTGCCAATTGTCATATAAAATCCGCTTTTTGTCACAAATCACAATCTGATTGAGAAATGGTTTGTTATTGTTGCATAGAATAACAGATGATGACACTTCAAAATAATGATTTTTTTTTTATTTTCAGTCAGCTCATGAGGCACCCATTTATTGAGCCTTTTCACCTTTCCAATTTGCTTCAAATGCTGAATGCCATAGAATGATCGACATTGAGTTATTGGGCAAATTCTTGTGTATGTGTAAGAGGATCAGCTTCAATGATTGCTCTCAACTGGTCATTGTCAAACTTCCAATGGCCAGTCACTATGCTCCTCAGGCTATCATCTCCTTTGCAAAACTTCTTAAACCACCACTTCACTGTACATTCTATAGCAGTTCCTGGACCAAATGTGTTGTTGACGTTGTGAGTTGTCTCTGCTGCTTTATAACCCATTTTGAACTCAGATAAGAAAATTGCTTGAATTTGCTTTTTGTCTAATGTCATTTCCATAGTCTAAAATAAACATAAACAGCAAGTAATAAGTCATAAGCAAAAAACAAAGAAATGCCCATTAAAATGATATATAACATAATCACATTTATCTAGGAATGCACTGCAGTATCAAACAGCAAATTCCAACAATGAAAAAAAAAACACCATTATGTTTGGACCAACCTAATAATTCAAAAGGACAAAACATTTTGAGACTAAGATAATTCCTTGCAAAGTAATGTGAATTATATAAATCTTGCTCTTCCTTATACATAATTGCTTTAGAAAACATTTTCCTTGGCTTCCTTTCATCATCTATAAAGAAACCTCTTTTGAGTAATTAGAAAACATGACTGCTTGACAAATAAGCACAAATGCTGAGAAAATAGATATTTTAAAGATAAATGTGAAGATACAATTTTATCTAGAAATGCTACTCCTTAAAGATAGAAATTGATTTTAATTCTCCCAAAATGAGTGGCTAAGTGTAATAGATTCTTTCATTTTACTATTTATTGCATCCACTCTAACATCTCCATTCATCTGCTGCTACCACAGCCTCATTTTTAAGCATTATATTAGAATCCTAATGGTATGGAACAGACTTCTCTACTTCCAGTCCTTCTCAGCCCAAATCTATCTTCTGTAGTAGTTCCTAATTTTCCTAAATCATTTTTTTCATGAGGCCAATCCTCTCCCACAGACAAATGATCTACAATGTCGTTTATTAACAGCATTATAGAAAGTTGCCTTAGATTAGAAAGAGCCTAGATGTCCAGCAGTAGAGGATTGTTAATACAGTTTTGAGTATCTATAAAGTAAAATGCTATACAGTCATTAAGAATATGTTATAGAAAAAATAATAATCGGAAGAAAATGTTTGCAAATTATTGAATATAAACATGAAACAAAGCATGTAATGGTATGTATACATTTCAGAAAAGGAAGTATGTACTGTTTGACTCAAAACGTTTGTTTCTGAGACTTAAAAAAATAATAAAGAAAGGGTAAAAAGAGCCCAATTTCATTTTCATCCAAGAATCATTTCTAATAGCATAAAAATTAGAAACTAGCAGTCCAAAAATATGTGATTAAATTTGTTTCCAATCAAGAAGACTGGCAAAAGCCATACAAAGTATATTATCTGACCACAATAGAATTAAATTAGAAATCATTAAAATAATCTGGACAAAACTCAAATATTTAGAAAGTAAATTATACACACTTCTAAATAACACGAGTCAAAAAGAAATATATGAAAAATTAAGATTTTTAAAAACTGAATGAAAATAAAGTCAACATATGAAAATCTATTGTCTACAATTAAGGCAGTAATGATAAAGAAATTTTGGCTCTAATTATCTAAAATTTGAAAAAAAAGAAAAGTCTCAAGCCAATGACATCAGCTTCTACCTTAAGAGAAAAGCAAAATTTCAAGTTCCTTAAAAGATACAAACTATTCTACTAAGCTAATTCAAGAAGAAATAGATAACATGAAGAGCACTATATCAATGAATGAAATGAAATTTAGAGTTTTAAGACTTCCCACAAAAGTTTAATTTTCAGATGTCTTTACTGGTGAATTCTACTAAACATTTAAGGAGGAAATAATAGTATTTCAACACAAAGTCTTCCAGAAAATTGAAGTCTTCTCAACTCATTCCACGAGGCCAGCATTTTACTACATTAAAGCCAAAGATAGTATATGAAAACTGCAGAACATTATTCCTCACGGAGAGACAACAATTCTTAGCAAATTATAACAAATAAAATACTACACCAGTTTATTAAAAAAATAATACATCATGACCAAGTCGAGTTTATCTCAGGAATGCAAGGTTAATTTAACATTCAAAAAACAGTCAATATAATTCACTATGTTAACAGACTGGAAAAAATAAAAGAGACCATTTGAAAAGGATGAAGAAAAAACATTTGACAAATGTCCAAAATCTAATCCCAATAAAAACAATCAGCAACATAGGAATAAAAGGAACATCCCCAACCTGATGAAGGGCATCTGCAAAGACTGTACTGTTAACATCTTATTAATGATGAAAGATAAAATGTTTTCTCCTAACATGAGGAAACAGGCAAGGATGTCTGCTCTCACCTCTTCTTTTCAGCCTTGTCCTGGAGGCTTTAGCCAGTCCAGCCAGTCAAAAACAAGAAATAAGAGACATCCAGATTGGACATAAGAAAATTAAATTTTCTTTACAGATGAAATGATTGTCTACATAGAAAACCCTATGGAATTTATAAATATTTGTTACATCTAATAAGTGAGTTTAACAAAGTTGGAAGATGCAAGATCAACATAAAAAATTAACTCTGTTTCTACATATTAGGTACATATAACTGGAAATTAAAGTTAACATAATACAATTTATGACAGCATAAAAATATGCTATTAAATATGCATATTAGGGATAAATGTGAAAGAAAATGAACATGACCTGTATGTTGTAAACTAACAATGAGAGAAATTAAAGCCTAAATAAATAGAGATGAATGGTGTGTGTTTGGATAAACGGAACTAAAATATCATTTCTCTCCAATTTGATCTACGGATATAATAAAATCCCAATTAAAATCTCAGCAGGCTCATCTGTAAATGTTGACAGCTATCTCTAAAATTCTTGTGGAAATGCAAAGGGCATAGAATAGACAAAACAACTTTTAAAAAGGAGAACAATTGTCTAACTTTTACTACCTGACTTCAAGTATTGGTATAAAGTTACATTAATCAAAATTATGATATCCAATCAAGATAGACAAATAGATCAATGAAATAGAGAGCCCAGCAATAGACCTGCACTTATATAATTAACTGGTTTGCAATAAAGATGTAAAGGCAATTTAAAAATATGAGATTGTATAAATGATTTTATATGGGATCCAGACATTAAATTTTGCTATAAAAATGCACGTCAACATATCAAGATTTTCATGATATGTTAAGAGAAACGTATAGGGTTTTCCACAGTAGGTAAATTATTATTTTATTTTTTAATGGTATCTATATTTTTTCAAAAGGATACATATATATACATACACACATACAATAAAAATAATTATTAATAGAGCCTAGAATTGTTTATAATTTTAGTTTTCTTTTAGTGTTTTTGCTTCTATTTTGTTATTTATTTATAAAAGACATGTGATGTAATAAAAGACAAAACCAAAATATAATACTGTATAATTATTATATAAAATACCGTAAACATTGTTTTCGGGGAAAATGTATGTGTGTGATATAAAGACTGAAAGATATATTTCAAATATTGACAAAGAGTGAGTTACAGATAGTCTTGCTTGGTTTCTAGATATTTCACATTGGGAACACCTTGTTTTGAAAAATTATAAAGGTAATATCATTTTTAAACTCTTAATGGTTTCATATAACCATTTAGCTGAAGATCTAACTTCTTAATCTGACATGAAGATCCTACATGAACAACATGGCCCGATCTGACCTTCCTGCCTTTCCTCTCTCCCCACAGTACCCCTGTTTTCCCCCTCATCACATCCTTCTGCTGACTCACCCACACTTCCTCTCCTCCCTCCATTGCATCACTGCCTCCGCCCATCCTGCTGTCCGCTTGTACTTGGGCTGTGCTTCCCCCTCTGTGCCTGCCCACGTCACACCAACCTTTGAAGTCAAGTTCCTGCTGTCTGAAATGTCTCTAAGAAATGCCTTTATCAAATTCCATCTCTAAATTCTTAGGGTTCTTCTGTCTCTCCCAAATGTTTGAAACCTAACCATATATGAGTTAAGGTATAAGCAAGTTTGAGATTGTAAGGGAGCCTTTTTGATTCCACTGCCCTAAGTGTACTTGATGTACATATCTACCCTATGCTAAACAGGCTTACAGCTCTAGAGCGGGATGGTTGGATCTTAAATCTTGGTTTTGTAGAAAAGAATGAGATCATGTCTTTTGCAGGACCATGGATGGAGCTAGAGACCATTGTCCTTAGTG
Organism: Cacajao melanocephalus; assembly: GCA_963573385.1. Taxonomy (NCBI): domain Eukaryota; kingdom Metazoa; phylum Chordata; class Mammalia; order Primates; family Pitheciidae; genus Cacajao; species Cacajao melanocephalus. Next base: position 9,515 of record CAUYLG010041986.1, on the reverse strand, counting down.
AACTAACACAGGAACAGAAAACCAAATACCACACATTCTCAAATATAAGCTAAATGATGCAAACTCATGGACACAAAAAGAATGGAACAACAGACATTGGGGCGTACTTGAGGGTGAAGGTTGGGAAGAAAGAGAGGAGCAAAATGACTATTGGGTGCTAGGCATAGTACCTAGCTGATGAAATAATCTGTACCACAAACCCCCGTTACCCGAGTTTACCTAAATAACAAACTTGCACATATATCCCCGAACCTGAAATAAAAGTTACTAGAAAAGGAAAAATCTTGACTTCACTAGTTAATAGCTGGTTGGTCTTGGGGCAAAGTATTTCTCTCCTGTCTATCTCAGATTTCTCTCTTAAGAATTGAGCATAAGAGAATTTACATCATAGAGTTGTTACAGAGATTAAATAAATACTATTGAAAAGCATTCAGAATATTGCCTGGCACATAGAAGGCACTCAAATGATGTTAGCTATAGTAATATACCTATTGTTATCATTATCATCATACCATAAGAACCAAGTCTCAGTCATATGTGTACATTTGGAGAACCCAGAAGTTTAGAGGTTCTTTAGGAAGCATTCTGAAATGACCGCATATTTGGCTCCTCATGCATTGTTTCCTTGGTTAATCTAAGCTTTCCATATGTTATCTCTCTTAAAGCAGTATTTAGATAGCAAATAAAATGTTTAAATAGCAAAATTAATTTAGAGCTAATGTTTTGAGTGAAAATTCAATTTCCAATTGCAAAGCACAATTTCGGCCACTAGGTGGCTATAAAACACTAGCTTTGGTTTTTTTTGTTTTGTTTTGTTTTGCTTTTGAGATGGAGCCTTGCTCTGTTGCTCAGGTTCCAGGTTGGAGTGAAATGGTGTGAGACTCACTGCAACCTCTGCCTCCCAGGTTAAAGCGATTCTCCTGCTTCAGCCTCCCGAGTAGCTGGAATTACAGGCATGTACCACCACACCCGGCTAATTTTTGTATTTTCAGTAGAGATGGAGTTTAATCATGTTGGCCAGGCTCATCTCAAACTCCTGACCTCTGGTGATCCACCCACCTCGGCCTCCCAAAGTGCTGGGATTACAGGTGTGAGCACTGTGCCTGGCCAACACTAGCTATAATTTTTTAATTACCAAGAAATTTTTGTATTTTAAACAAATGTTCAATATTGCTTGCTTAAGTCCTATTTTCTCCTTCAGCAAATAGTAAGACAGGAGAGAAAGGGAAGTAGGAGTCACAATTCTTCCGCTTAGAGCCCAAGGGGCTTGTCAAAGGAGGTAGACAGTGTTTCTGGGGTCCTCCATAGCCTGCCTGCACACCCAGACAAGAAACCTGGCAAGGGCAGTGTCCTGTAAGAGGTACTGCTTACCTAACATGTGCACTCTGGATACGGCGAATATTGGTCTTTCCACCCCAGTGCTGCCTAACAGCGGGTAACTCCAGCCTCCCTCTGGCTAACTGTTCCATTGGTGATGGACAATGAATGCTGCAGGCTAACATGATTGGGACACAGGCTGAAGCAGGAAGACAAAGGCAGAAGAGATGCTTGTTGCTGGGAAGGTTGTTGGAGACTCATCCAGCAGCCTGTGCAAGTTAAGACCTAAGTGCCTATGGGGTCAGTGCTCTAATTTACAAATACAAAATATTTTTAGTCTCAGTATCTGCAGGTCCTAAACATTTGGATGTGAAATACAGAGTTGGTGACTGTATTTAAAGTTTTTTGATACATTCTCCAAGAGATGGCTGTCACCAGTCATTTCTTGCTCAGGAATAACGCTCTCTGCATGTGCAGGAAGAATGTCTCTGTAGCTCTTGCTGCTCCCTCTGCTTGGCACAGCTGTAGAGAGGGAGAGACAATCACATTCCATCCCCCTTTTGTTAGAGGGGAGAAGAGAAAGTAAATTCCAGATTGAGACCAAGTCTCCAACTGGTCTAAACGTGAACTATATTCTTCTTCCTATAATACTACAAAGTGTTCTCTATGGATGAAACTTCTCAGAGGCTTTTTTTAAAAATGTAAAATATATAAAACATAAAATCTGCCATTTAAACTATTTTTAAGTGTACAACTTAGTGGTATTTAGTCCAAAGTTGTGCAACCATCACCACTATCCATTTTTTAGAACTTTTTTTATCATCCCAAATAGAAACTCTGTGTGCTAGTTATTAAATAATAGTTCCCCATTCCTCCTTCCCTGAGGGAGGGTTATTTTTAAGCCATTTTAGTGCCCATAAAGTCGGTGGCTGTGTTCACACCTCTTTTTAAGCACTTTAACATTACATTTATTTAAAGAATATTTAGTGGCAACTCTACTGGATGAACTATTAGGGATAGATTATCAAATAAATACCAATTCTTTTCCCAAAGGAGCTTGCAATGAATGGAAAAAGAGACATAAATAAATGATGTCAGTGCAGTGTGATAACTGCTATGATTGAGAAAGGCAAAAAGAAAACTGGTGAGAAATCCAGCTTTTATAGAACACAAACTGTCAGACTGCACCAAGTACTCACCCACTTTGTTTCTCTTCACAATAGTCCTATGAAGTGGATCCCATTATCACTTTTTACAGGTAAAAATTCTGAAACCCAGAATGATCGTGGAAGTTGCCCATGGATACTCAGGGTGTAGTTTAGAGAGGTTAAGCGCTATACAAATAAAGAGTTATGGGTTTTTAGCCAGACACGGTGGCACATGCCTGAGGTGTTAGGATATTTGGGGCCCAGGAGTTGGAAGCTGCAGTGAGCTATGATCATGCCACTGTATTCCAGCCTGGGTGACAGAGCAAGATCTTGTCTCAAAAAAAAACAAAAAACAAAAAACAGTTATGGATCTAATCCAGACTGTATAATTGACAAGCTTCACACATTTAGGTTTTTTCCTACAGCTCTTTGGGCCTTAATTTCCTTCTATAGAATGGCAGAGCTATACTACTACAAGACCCTTTAGGATGCTTTTCTTCAATAAGATGGGAAGGAGTGAGTGGGCATCAAAGAGTTCTCATCACAGCTCTAAAGAGGAAACAAACAAGAAAATTCTGCACCTTTAGACTCAACACTAGGAGTAGCCCAGAACAGAGATTCCATTATGCTGGGTGTAGCGGGGCCTTGGGATCATGGAGATGAGACCTTTAAATAAGTCTGAGGCATTAGGAACTGCTTTGGAGAGGAGGCTGGACTCAGTCTGATAAATTACTATCTCCCACAAAATTTATGTTTTCTGCCTAAAATTTCCATTATTTTTATTCCCTATTAAGATAGCTAGCCAACTCTACCTCCAAACCCAGGGAAGGACTGTAGCAGGGTGATTTGTATTCAAAGCTACTTGCCTTGTAGATTGTATGGAGGAAACAGGGAAATTCAGTACAACGAGATTGGGGAAGTGATCTTAAATACGATTCTTCCAGACTTAAAAAAAAAGGGAGAGAGAGAATAGAAGACAATGGATGGGATTCTTAGAAGCATGATCTGCATCCTGGTACTGCCAATGAGGTAGAGGTGAAAAATCTTCAGATACAAATGCACACAAGGCTGATGTAGGCAGACAGCATGGTAGCCTCACAGATGGAGCAAATAATGTCCAGATCTAGATCTCCACAAATACATAGTAAAATGTGATGTTTCCAGGTCTTCACCAATGTTATGTTCTAAGAAGGAGAGGTCAAGGGCCTAGAATCAAAAAGAAACCTGTCTAAAGTTTAGTTAAGCTATGGGGAACATTAAAAGCCATCTTGATCAATATTTAGCTGTAAATTCCATCTTTAGTCATAGGAAATGTGACACAATTTCTGACTCTCTTTCCTTGGAAAGGTCCTCTCTGTTTGTCTATTTGTTCACTTACTATTGTCAAAGCAAAATTGTATCACGAAAAGTTAAACAGATAAGGAAGACTTTCTCCAAAGCTACTGCAAAAGGCAGAGAGACCAGAACGAAGTCTGAACTCAGGAGGTATTTTAAGAGCCGAGATGAGCTCATAGAAAAATCCTGGAAGATGTTAGGAGGAGATTGATCAATGGGATATGTCCAGCACATCAAGTTATTTGAGCTTGCAAATAGTTTTCTTGGTGATTACTTCACCTGAGCTTACTAATTGTCTCCACAGAGGTTAGGCTCTTATTCTTCCACAGAGACTAGGAGATAGGGCACTGTTTCCTTGATGATTACATTTCAGTGGAATGGCTCCAAGGTCTTTGAGAAAGACAGTTCTGAGTTGTACAATTGGCAAGGGGCTTTTTAAAAGATTTTTATCTCAGAGGGGGCAGATAAATAATTTATTAATTTTCTGAAATAAATGTTCTAAGAAGGAGAGGTCAAGGGCCAGAATCAAAAAGAAACCTGTCTAAAGTTTAGTTAAGCTGTGGGGAACATTAAAAGCCATCTTGATCAATATTTAGCTGTAAATTCCATCTTTAGTCATAGGAAATGTGACACACTTTCTGATTCTCTTTCCTTCCCCTACACCCAATATTTTATTCCAGCATCTACAGAAACTCTGATTCTTATTCATGCATTCAACTCTAATGTATGGAACTAAACTGCAAGTATCAGTTTATATGTTTAAGACATTTGAGGAAGAGACAATGTATTTTTTCATCACTTAGTACAAAGATGATTTCATGGTTGAAAATGCAGAATAAATATTTGTTAAACGAAATTAAATCTTAGTAACTTATGCAGGCTATTTCAACTATTCTCACTGATTTGACCCTTCCACCAAACTGGCCAGTTGCATCACTTTTCCCCCACCCATCTACCACATATAACTTGTTTTCCTGTTTGTTTGTTTTGTTTTTTGTTAATTTAAATAGTTTACAAATGTCCTTAATTTAAGTGACCAGAATTCTAATGTTATACACTATCACTTACTTTAAGCTCAGTTCAAAGACTGGGTAATTTTTGGCCAAATTCTCACCATCGTGACAGTAAGTTTTCCACTTTCTCTTTTAGTAACACTCATGGATGGTAAGAACAAAGAAGAACCTTCATGAGTGCTTTGATGGCAGCTCCCGGAAAAGTAATTTGAGTATTAAAATGGCTCCCAATTGCTCATCAGCTGAAAAACCAACTGCCCTTTAAATAGTTCTATCATTATTTCTATAAAGGCAGAGCCTTTGTTTTTACATGGTCAAGGAAAGCCTCGAAGACATGGTTTGCACTGATTTCAAATTCCTCTTAAAATGACTCTAACAGGAGGAAATATTCTTTTGTTCTGAGCTACTCTGAATTTGTATCTGTTTTGATTACATCTACCAGATGATTTTAGTTAGCTCGTAGCAGTAATCTTATTTAGCCATCCAGATGGCTGAAAATACCATGCCAACATCCTTTTCCTATTGTATTGTTGACTAGACACAGCCTAACTATTACCTTGAATTTCAGTTGGCTCACAAACACACACAAAATGTGGAGTATAGTGTAGTTGATATTTCATATCTGCCAATTGCTTTATTCTATTCTTGAGATTAATTTTAGCCATTGTAGACCAACAGTTATCCCTACTGGTCACTAGAGTAGTGTTTTGTACATAGCACCAATGGTTTATTTTATGAATCCCTTTACACAAAAGAATTAATATGTGTCAAAAAACTCTTATTGGCCAATTTGCAGAAAGTCAATTATGTCCAGACCACCAGATGACAAGAAAATAATATCATGTACATGTCTAATGATGAAGTGCATTTTAATTCATTTTGTTCTCTCTAGAACATACGAATAATTTCTAAGTACAAAGAGGGTAAGTTTTTCAAACTAAACTATTTTTCTTATGATCCACTGTTTTGCAAATACCTCTTCCCCACATCCCTTTATCCTTTCATTGCCTTGTTTCTCTCAATTACAGTGTATTGTTAATATGATTATCTGATTTATTCACATGGGGACTGATATATCTGCAGGTTGAAAATCAGTTGTATAACCTAAGATGGACTCTTAAGGGAAGAACAGGTAAGATGTCTCTTTAGCACTTTTAAGTCTGAGTCTCTGATTGGAGTCTTGTTTGTGAGAGGTTTGTTATTTATATTAGTTTTAAAAATGTTCCCTCCTAAATATCTTCTGTATAAGAAAAAGAGATAGAAGTACACATTTATATGCTTTAAAGAACCCTGCTCTTTTTTAGCTGACATCTTATTAATTAGGTGTGACATTAGGCTCTGATGCTCTGATGCCGGGGAAACATTGCCATTAATATACTTTACTAAATCTAGTTCATAGTGTTTTTATCTTTGAGTGTCCTTCAAGTTTTTTTTGTTTGTTTGTTTGAGATGGAGTCTCACTCTGTGGCCTAGGCTGGAGTGCCGTGGAGTGATCTCGGCTCATTGCAACCTCCACCTACGGGGTTAAAGCGATTCTTCGGCTTCAGTCTCTCAAGTAATTGGAACTACAGGTGTATGCCACCATGCCTGGCTAATTTTTTATATTTTTAGTAGAGGCAGGGTTTCACTATGTTAGCCAGGATGGTCTTGATCTTCTGACCTCGTGATCCGCCCGCCTCGGCCTCCCAAAGTGCTGGGATTACAGATATGAGCCACTGTGCCCGGCCCTAAGTTTAATATTTTTGTTTATATCCATAGAGGTTTGGGATGATGTCATCAAAGAATTGTATCTCTAGTTCCCTCAGAGAAAGGTCATGTCTCTTCAAGGGCATTTAATCATGATTGAATTAGCTTTAAATAAATTACATTCAGTTAAGATAGCTCAAACTGCTACAGTTAACCATTTCTCAATCTGTATATCTGCTGCAAAGGAAAAACAGAAGAACTGTCTAACAAAGATAATCATCATGCTCCAGTTTTTCTCAAGGAGAAATTTCACAGTATGCATGCACATGGAAATCATTATATAAAAGAGACAAAAGTTAATACATTTAGTACCAGTCATGAAAGAACTGTTTTATAAAAGAAAGTCTTCCCTGAAAACAAAGCCCTTACCCACAGATCAGAGAGCTAGGCTGTCTAAGAGATGTCAATTTTCTTTAAGTCTGATTCTAGACAGATACTTGAGCAAATGACTCCTCTTCCTAGCTGTGCGAGCTTGAAAAGTTATTTCAGGTCATTTGGCCTTCATGTTCATCAGTGTCCTCATCTGTAAGACAGGAATAAAACTACCTGTCTGTTAAGGCTGATGTGTAATTAAATAAGACATTCTATAAAGCTCTTAAGAAAAATCGTTGGTACATACTACATTCTCAGTAAATACTAGCCATTATTCATTTTGTGAATAATCAGGGGAGGAAAGGTCAGAGAAAATAGGTGAAATATCATCTACTGGAGAAATATGAGAATCCGATCAAGAAAGTTTTATGGTTCTCTTAGCTCTCAAGTTGACTGTGGGTAACAACATTTGTTCTTTCTTCTCCACACATTTTCCTTGTCTTTCCTTTTCTCTGCAAGAAACCCACAAGGGTGTTCCAACCTCCAAATTACACTCTTATTTTCTTATTAACAACAGATTTCTAGGACCCAACCTACTTTCCTCTCCTCTTGGAAACTGCCACTAACATTGTCCCTGGAAGTCCTGTTTCTTCCAATCTGCTAGAATGGGGTATGTCTTCCCCACCTCCTTCTTTCACTTCTGCCCTGAAAGTAAGAGATACCTGCAATGGTCTAAATGCATAAGGAAAGATAGTGTGTATGGAAAAGTAAAAGTGGGCTAATATGGCTTGCTCTAGAGAACAGGGGCAAGGGAAGAAGCTAGAGGAGGGAGAAGGGTCAGATCGTGGAACGCATTGAGGCGCTGTTGAGAAGTTGGATTTTACCCCAAGGGCAAGGATGAGCCAATGAAGTATAATTTAAGCCAAGAGGGACCTGGTCACACTTTTCACTTTAAATGAGGACTCAGGCTATAACATGGAGAATGGATTGGGAAGTGAGTTCATTTAAGAGAAGAAGAGGAGCTTCTACAAAAATTGTAGTGGATGAGAATGGAGAAAAGAGACTGCTGTAAGGAGATGTTAAGGAGGCAGATTCACCAGCACATAGTGGCTCATAGGAGGGGGGAATGAGTGACAGAGGGAGTCAAGTCTAAGGCTTCTGGCTTGGGAGACTAAGTGAATTATGGATATAATAAGAGGAGTCCATTGTGGAAAAAGAGATTAAGTTCAGTATGAGGCGTTTGTGCAATATTCAAATGAAGTGGTGAAGCTGTCCAGTAGGCAGTTAGTTATATAATATAGGTCTAGAACTCAATTGAAGTATTTGATGAGTAGTAATGTGTTTATCCATTCACCTGTTGATGGTCATTTAGGTTGTTTCCAGTTTGGGAACTGTATCAATAAAGTTGTTATGAATATTTGTGTGCAAATTTTTGTGTGGACATACGTTTTCATTTCTCTTATGTAAGAGTAGAATTGCTGGGATGTAAGATAAGCACGTTTCACTTACAATTTCCCAGAGTGGTTATACTGTATTAGTTACCACCAGTACATATGAGAATTTTAGTTGCTTCACATCCTTGGCAATGCTTGGTAGTATCAGTCTTTCTAAATGTAGCCGTGTTAATGGATATATTCTTGTATTTTACTGTTATTTTAATTTGTATTTCTCTCTGTGAACTAGAGATAGAGGTTTGGGAACTATTAGTATATGAGAATATCTGGGGGTCTTCTGGGGAAGAAATAGAAACAGGTAGAAAAGTGGATACTAGGAGGCACCAACACTAAGAGGAAAGACAGGGGCTAATCAAGAGGGAGAGCTGGAAACCAGGAGAGCAGTGTTGTCCAGGCAAGAGATGAGATGGTTCAGGAAAGAAGGGTTGGTCATTCATGTTGAAAGTAATGGTTCTCATTTTGTTAAGAAACTTAAATAGCTGATGGAAATTATCAAAGATCATAGAGTGAGATCTTATAGAAACTCAACTGTTGGAAACAGATGTTCAATGCTGCAAAGAAAAATTAGCACTGAGACAAACAATTTTTCTGCAATGCAATTTTTACTTCCTGGACTGCAGGAAGGGTACTCTCGCTAGCCATTTTGCCACAAGAGTGCAATGAACAAAGGAAAACAGACATATTTATTTCTTACGCATTTGAGGTTGTCCTTACTGCTGTGTCTGATCTCCGTTGGCTGGAGCCAGACCTCACAATCTAAACTAAAACCTGATTGTCTAAGAACTTAAGAGTTTTCTAAACTGATAAAAGCAATGGAGAGATGGGACATGTCTGTGAGCAAGTTCAGCACAGATATCTTGATTGAAGTACAAGGACATAGAATGTACTATATGCCTGGAAGCATGGCATGTCTAACAGCAACATAGGATAGAACTTAACAAAGTTATTAGCAAACTTTTTTTTTTTGAAAAAGAAAAAGAAAAGAAGAAAGAAAGAAAGGAAGAGTGAAAGAAAGAAAAAAAAAAGAATGAAAGAGAGAAAGAAAGGAAGAGAAAGAGGGAGAGAGAACGGGATTCTTGTTCTATTGCCCAGGCTAGAATGCAGTCTAAAAATAGGTATTAAAAACCTCTTTTATGCCAATAATTGTGCTTAACAATGGAGACAGGAAGGAATAAGGGATGAAAATAACA